>JANTPZ010148696.1:0-15044 GCA_025593235.1 Vachellia pachyceras | reverse complement strand
TTGAAGATGATATGTTTGCTTGAGGAAATTTGGTGTAAATATTTTGATGGTTGTCATTCATTTTGCAAGTGGTTAAAGTTGTAACCTTTAAACCCCTACATGAAGAAGCAAGTAAATATGTGATGATGCAAGCATGAAAATGGACTAGGTAAGCTAAAGAATGGCAAGAAGTAACCATGCATGAGAAAAGGATTGATTATGAACCAAAATGAGGTTTTGGTAAATTTTTAAAAAATGAGGTTTCAAAATCAAGGGGTTCCAAAGGTCCTGAAAGCTGACATGTTTCAAATGGAAATTAAAAATATAAAATGAGCTTATATTGAGCTGAAACTTTCCATTTAAATACTACACATCCTAAGATTTAAAATGATATAAAGTTTGCAGAATTTGGATGTGCACATTAAGAGATATGATTTTCCAAAATTAAGGGAAAAACTGGAAAAACTGTCAGTGACCATTTGGACATTGCCATGGTTTTGGAATAAACTGATTCAAATGGGTAAGAATTGGAGCCAATGAGTATTTTTCCCCTATAGTTCACTTAATAAGAAAAATTCAGAAATTTGAAACACTCAATTTTGAGTTTGCTAGAATTAATTATGATTTTTCAAAATTGGGCCAGAAATCTGGAAAAGTGACTGTGAACAGTACCAGCGTTTTATCTAAAGTTTTTGAAAATTTCAAGTTCACATAAAAAGCCCAATTTAAATTATCCAAGGCCCAAGAATGGTTTAAAAATTGATCTAATATAAGGAAGTAGGGGGAAAAATAGGAGGTGTCACAGGTGGCTTAATAAAAAGAAATAAGTTTATTGATAATTTTTGGCAATGTTTCAAACTTGCAAATGAGCCTAGCCAACCCAATCTGGGCTTCAATGAATTTCTACACCCTGATTCGTTCTTTACGAATTTGAAGGGTATTGTTGTGGCATTTTCCCCAAAATTATAAAAATCATATGAATTGCAGCTAGCAATCTTCCACCAATTAGAAGATATCATAAAAGATTTCCATTCCAATATTGCAAGCTCTTACAATAAAAAGAACAGAGACGCGAACTCTTAAACCATGAACATCACTTGCGGTAAGGATTTCCCACTGAAACTTGGAGAGCAACAAACTCTCATGATGACACTAGACTTATTCTCACATAGAAGAAAACCAGAAACTTGTAGAAAACATAAAATAAAGGAACTCAATCACGAGGAAGTAATTACACTACACACGTTAACTAGCATGAGTCCTTCATTATAATTTCTTCCAGAGGAAAGAAAGAGAATTGATGAATTAAGAACAAGTAATTATATCTACCAAACTCTTAAAATCTTGTGCAGCTTTCCCTTCCCCGGAAGCAATATTTTGCACTGTCCTTTTCATCTTTAAGGCATTTTCTCTTATTTTCTGACCTTCTTCCTCAGCCAAAATCAGATTCAAGCACTGGATCAATCCATTTTTGGTGAAAACACCACCTTGTATTTTGATCCCAATCTTCCATAAATCCACCACTGTTCTTGCAGCCATTCCATGATCTCCAAAAAAAGGCCTACAAATCAAGGGCACTCCATTGGCCATACCCTCAACCACTGAGTTACTTCCACAATGAGTCACAAACACTCCTACAGACGCATGTGCCAAAACCTGTGTCTGAGGAGCCCAAGGTACTATTTTCCCCCTTTTGCTTGTCCTTTCAATAAACCCATTTGGCAAAACACACTTTTGATCATCCCTTAAAGACCATAGAAATGGAACTCCACTAGCTTCCAGTGCCCCTGAAACTTCTAGAAGCTCATGTTGGGGTATGGGAACAACAGTTCCAAAGCTCAGATAAGCCACAGATCTTGAACCATGCTGATCCAACCATGGCAAGCAACCATTTGTGTCATCAGTATGAGATTGTGATGGCAATATTGGAGGACCAACGTAAAGCAGTGACTTTAACTTGGACTTCATGTCCTGAACAAAGAGATGAGGGTCTAATTCCTCGTAGAAAAACATAACTAGTGCTTTTGCTTGAGGGAGCAATTGTCCTGTAGAAGCTAATGTCTTACTAAACACAGTCTCTACATGTTCTTTGTCATCTTTGAGTACGACATCGTTTGGTAAGTCCTCAACTCTCAAGTGGGACAAACCAGGAAGGAAATCAAGGGATGTTTTTCTTTGCGGTTCATGAGAATGATTATTGTTGATGTTTTGGCGTATTAAGTGAGTGTAGAAATGAGGAGAGACTGAGATTGAAAGTGAAGGCCAACAAGCAAGCCAAGGGACATTGAGTTTTTGAGACAAAGAAAGAGAAGGAACACTCACAAAAGTGTCTGAAACAATGCAAGTGACTCTCTGGTTTCTGCTAGTCACCGCTAAATCTATAGCCTGTTCAATGTTCTTGAGACTGGACTGAAGAAACAAATCAACCAGTACTGGAACAGGCGGGAGCGTGCATCGCACATGATCTTCCTCTGGTACCCCATCAGACACATTGTAGGGTTTGATGTTGTTTGGTATATTGTTTGGTTGCTTGGAGAAGAGAGATTGGTTTGATTTTGCAGTGTTGATGAAAGAGAAATTGACATTTGGAGCAGCACAAGCTAATCTTATGGCTTGCTTTAGAAGAGCCAGCGGATGGCTTCCAAAGGGGAAGGTAATCACTACAACATGTTTACTCTGGTCATCACACGATGCACTCGCCATGTTTAATTACTTCGGTTCAGCAAGCCACAAGAAACGAATACATACATATATATGTGCGCGCACACCCACTCGGTGGAGCAAGGATATGTGTGTATGTATATATATGAAGCAACTGAAAATTGGAGAAGGTTAGGCAACCGATGGAAGTAATTCTAACGGTCAAGAAACGAATGTTCTAAACCTTAACAAAGATTAGCCAGGTGGGTGTAATTAAAAAACTAAACCATTCATAGCTCAACTCTCAACTATACACTTCCAAATAATCATTTCACCAAAATCACAATTGATGATAATTCCATTATTATGATCCACACCAACCGAACCCCAAGTTGTCCTTTTGCCTTCGAGAGTCAACTTTAATACGGTGGGCCCATTTCAACGACCACACCTCCCTCCAACATTCAATCTACAACACACACTAACTCTAACGCTACGCGGCTACGGATACGCCAGGAATCCAACCAGGCGGGAAGAGTAAACAAGTCATCTCGGTTTCAAAATTTTCTGGCCGACAGTGTTTTCAGAGTTTGGTAGATATAATTCAAGTCTCTTTCTTTCCATCTGGGAGGAATAATAACGAAGGACCCATGCCAGTTAACTTTGTGTCGTGTAATTACTTCCTCGTGATTGAATCCCTTTACCTTATGTTTTCAACAAGTTTCCGTTTTTCTTCTATGTGAGATTGAGTCTAGTGCCATCATGAGAGTTTGTTACTCTCCAAGTTTCAGTGGGAAATCATTATCGCAAGTGATGTTCATTGTTCAAGAGCTCTTGTCTCTGCTCTTTTCATTGTAAGAACTTGTAATATTGGAATGGAAATCTTTTCTGATATCTTCTAATTACTGGAAGATTGCAAGCTGCAACTCATATGATTTTTATTGTTGGGGAAAATGCCACGACAATATCAGCGCTCTTTTCTTTTGTGGCGGTGGCTTCACCAAATCCACAGTATCTACGTGACTCCATTAATACTCTTTCCTTTTGGTTAAGGATTCACCACGTTTATCTTTTCCTGGCCTCCTCTTATCCTCCTTTTCATATTCCAATCATATGTTTAAAATTAAGATTAAAATACTAAACATAGAGAACAAAAGACAAGAGAGAACCTCTTCCTCTCTAATGTATGGAGGTTGATCATTCAAAAATTAATTAAGAACAAATATGTACGTGTAAGTTGTCTGAATATTTCAATTCAACATGATATCAAAGGGCATGGGCCTCCAATACTACTTGTAATACTCTAAACTCTCAATTGACTTTTCAGTCATATAGTTTTAACATAAAATTAGAGACAATTTGATATCTTACAGTAATGAAACGATGTAATCTTGTATTTTTTAATGATTTTTTTTTCAAAAACTTGAAACTACAGTTATTTAAATAAAATAAAAGCTTGCATCCTAAATAGAAATAGTTTTCATTATTAGTTTAGCATATATATATATATATATATGGAAAAATTACGTAGGACATGTATATACAATTATTTAGTATATTATATTTTGGCTAGTTTAAATTAGTGCGTTTTCTTCTAATGATTTTTTTTTGGCGTTTATAAAGTTTTAAATCAAGAATTTACTAAGGAAATATCAAAGCAATGGAAAAAAATTTTCTAGCTATACCGCAATTATATCTTCTTTTTTTTTAATTGCTGGATCTTTTAATTGAGTTTCCATTTTGGGTTGATCTCTTGCTTTAAAAATTTAGGAGAGTGAGTAAACCATAGGAAATTTGGCGCTTTTTCCTGTTAATATTTTTTATGATACATGTTATTTTATTATTATTGACACATTATATACATTTTTTTCCATCATCTTCATGTCCTCTTTATTTGTTTTGATAGTCAAAGTAATACTTATAATTGAGATAATTATATTCAAGATATTTTCAGACATTAATTAAGAACATCTCTCCAAATAAGAATTTGAACATTGATTTGTCACAATACAAATAATTAATCTCATCACAAAGAAAAGGCTTCATTTTCAAATTAAAAAAAAAGGAAACTGAAATTACAGAGAATTTGGAGATCAAGTAGCTAGGTTTATTGCTTCTACATAGAATTTGCTTCTGTTCCTGAGTAGAAGTTGAGGGGAAAAAATTCTTAGGGCTTGTTCGGAATCAATTTTGAGAATAGCTTTACGGATTCCAACGTAAAACCTAGGTTTTGAATAATAGATTTTGGAGAATAGTTTTTATGGGTTCCGAAACAAAATCTAGATTTTGCAAAGTGATTTATGTTTGGGAAGTTATTAACTTTTACGGATTCTAAGGTAAAAGTAAATAGGAAAGATGAAACAAAAGAATGAAAAAGTGAAAAAGATGAAAGAGAAAAAATAAAAAGTAGAAAAAATGAAAGAGAAAGAAAGAAAATGAATAAAAAATAAGAAAGAAAAAAAGTAGGTTTCAAAACCTAGATTTCAAACCGAGATTTTGTATCCAAAATAGCTTTTCCGAAAAAATTTTATACTAGGACAAAATCTAAATTTTGTCACCAAACCTAGATTCTGAAAATGGAATCGAAACAAACCTTTAGAGACATTCTAATAGATTATCAGTTGCCTTCTGATAAATCTTCACCGAGTTCTATTTTGTAACTAGACTTTTGTGAGGGATATTCGACATGGTGAGGAAACTACCACATTAATTGTCATAGTAATGAGGCACTGACATTTTTCAGACAAAGTTTAACTCATTAGAGTGGGCCTGTACTTGCATTGCATGCTAACTATTTGAAAACAACAGTCACATGGCTTGCACATAGAACATGGCTCCACATTTATTTGTATTCATGTCACAACTAGAGTTAGCTGGCTTCTGTAAACTGAAACGGGCAAAAAAAAAACCTAAAATATTAAAAAAATTGAAACGACAGAGGACAAAATGTTATAAATATATTAAATAAGTGGATGTCCATTAACTCTTGACTTTTTACATTATAAATACTGTACATAAATTATTAGTGAAAAACTAAAGATTTATTTAATGTACGAAGAATCACAATTAATATTCATTGTTCATGACCTTTGGAGGTAACTTTCAGAGCCAATAAACAAGGGTTTTGTACTTGATGAATGGAATTGAGAAAGTGAATAAAAATTGCATTGCTCTCCCATTTCCTCTTTCGTTGTTCTCTTATCACTTATCCCAAAAGCTCTTACTTTTACAACATAAGAAACCATTTTTCAGTTAAAAAGAGGTATTCTTCTACTTTTTTGCATTGCATGTTAATTATTTGAAAAAAAAAAAACGAGGTCGCATTGGTTGTAGATAGAATACAACTCTACTTTTATTTGAATTCACATTATATACTTTTTCCCCATCTTCTTCATTTCCTCTTCATTTGTTGTGATAAGCAAAGTAATACTTCTAATGGAGATAATTATATTTGAAATAATTTAAAAACGGTTAATAATGTGCATGACCCCTTACAACTTTTGGCCTTATCTATATATATATATATATATAAACACATACTCATTGCTTATCCTAAGGGTTACATAGTGTTCATTCATGGGAATTGATTGTTCTATTTATTTCATTTAACTTTTGGTTTGGCCTTAGAGCTATAAATAGAAGACTATATGATATATTGATACATTCAATTGATTAAGAACTACTATCTCTTTCTCTCCGGTCCCTAAATTTCTTGCCTTTCTCATTTCTCTCGTATCAAATCTCTCATATATTGTAAAATATATATTATTTTATTAATTATGGTATGAAATATGAATTTCAATTTGCTTGAAAATATTGGATTCACCGTTGATTTGCTTATTTCTTCTTTTTTCAGTTATGAAAAATTTTGAAGTAGGTTAGACTTATCCAAGATCTATGGATATGATGAAATCCTCATTCCTCTTAGGCCATACTAATTTTGGGCACGATGAGCCACCAATTACCCTCACACATTTACGTATATGACGATAAGCTAAAATGCCTCCCCAAATGTGTGAGTGGGGGTTTGAAGATATCTCACATTGTGAAAATGTTTGAGAGAAATGCATTTAGATCCTGTGATAGTGAATTAATTACTCTAAAGTCCCTAGAGGTTGTTAATGACAAGTCGAGGATCATCATTGACAAGTGAAGCGGTTATCATTAACAATCTTTTGAGAATTGAGAGTAATTAATTCGTAGCACAGGATTTTAAAGTAATTCTCTCAAAAATTTAAATGTCTTGACATTTAACCCACTGATGATTGATTCATTTGCTTTTCAATTAAAAAATGTGTGCCTGGGCCTATTGGGCCCAATCAGCACATCCTTAGTGGACTGGGTTGAGAAAATCAGCCAACAAAAAAGTGGGCCTAGCCTAGCTTGAGGGGTGCCAGATCATTTGCGTCAAGATCCATACTCTCTCATGTTTGCTCAAAGACTTCTTATTTAGCAACGGATAATCAAGGACAAATAACAATCAAGCATTAATTCCTTTAGAAACGGTTTTGACCATTTCAATACAATATATCAAATTTTGAGTCCGTATTAATATAAAAGATGTCTTAGTAAAACTACCCTTCAATTGAACTTGAAAATTCTCAAATTTGACCTAACCAGATAGTTATATAAAAAGAAAGACTGATACCATTAACAAATTTTTCAAAATATGTCATGGACCCAAGTGCTGCTACGATTAGAAAAGATTATCTAAAAAATGAAGATTAATTGTAAATAAACCTCAAAGCTTAGCTAAAAAACCAATAGGATTCAATCTAATGGAATGAGTTAATCATTCATAATATTATTATGAACCAAGATTTAAATCTCTATTGAAATATATACTCACATTTAATACTTAACACTACACCGAACAAAGTTGTCATTAATAAGAGGATGCATGTGCTTCAGGGAGAAGTTTAGCCAAAAAGCATATAAAGTTTTTGACATAATAGGGGCATTTTGATCCATAGTTTTCTTCTCTCAAAATCAATAAAAGACCTTCATTCTTAATTGTCATATATTTTTTTTACAAAAAAAATTAGGTGAGTAGGGTTTTTGACATAATAGGGGCATAGTCCATACTTCTGAACTTAGATAACATTTACAGAGATACTTAAATATCACATACTAACAATATCCTTAAATAGAGAGAGATATTTAAACTCATAACTATATCATATGGTGCTATCATTTTATTTGTTTCACACCAAATCTTTCTGTCAATGGTTAATCAATCAAGTCATAAAATGACAATTGAAATGCTTAATACTTAAAAATTAATGAGCAATGCCCCTTACCAAATACTTTTCTAGCACTTTTGCTACCATTCAAAATATTCATGGATAATTTTATATCTCTAAAAGTATGGGTACTCTACACTTATGATAAAAATTTATGATATTTTTACATCTTAACTCTATATTTAATAAAGATAATTGGTAGCGTTCAATGTTGCTAGCAAAGTTTTTTTTGTTACATTAATAAAAATTTATGATATTTTTACATCTTAACTCGACTGGTGATGTGCATTTCCATATTACATTAAATTAGTCATATTCTTGATGGATGATGTCATCGAGCCCTTCCTTCGGAGTTGAAACCGCGGGGTTACTGGCTGCTGCGCGAGGTTGCTCATTTTTGCTGCTTTTTTGGAGCAAGGTTCTCAATTTCCATCTTTCTCAATACTTTCAAGTTTGTTTTTCTTTCCTTTCTAGTTCTTAAGAAAGATGTTCACTTTAGAAGATGGGCATAGTAGTAAATGTACTCGTTATCTTTATCTGGAAAAGAATCAGAGTATGTTTGAAAATTTAAGTCAAATAGGTTATGACTTATGAAAACAAAGTTTTCACTTACATTTACTCATAAAAAAATTACCTTTTTTTGCTAACAGTGCCATATTACTGCAGCTCCGTACCATAAGAAATAATATAATAGGCTTTTCCAATCATGGTTGAAAGACCTTGTGTTTGTAAAGTATGATAGTTATCTAAAACAGGGTACATTTAGCAAGGTTCCATCGACCCATTATCCTTGAAAGATTCTGATGGTAGCAATGAGTGGCTGCTTAGCAAGGTTGATGAAGATTTTGATGCAAAATTCATTTAAAGATTATGAGCTGACTGTGTGATGTAGATAGTGCTCCTAGAGCTAAGACTTGGAAGTCTTCCACTCAGTTTCCTACCTTAAAATGGAAACAGGAAGCACTTACATCAGCTTCATTTACACTTTTGGATCTTGTTTATGACAAGGAAGCAAACTTAGAAGAAATGGAGGAATAGGAATTTGAAGGCTTGGATTATTATATCATTTTTTAATTTTTATGATGTTGTCTTTGATGATGTTTGTTGATGTCATTTGTTTGAACCTTGAAATTTTATGTAGTTTATTTTGAATTTGGGTGATCATAGATATCATGAGTTGTGTTTTAAATGAGTCAATTTCCCCTTATACTTGTGATTCTACTTGTCTTCGATAGTTATTGTGTGTGTATGTGAACCTTTATTGCAACAGTATGCCATGGCCAGTGCAACGAACAACTATAGTTTTGTCAGTGTCCATGCCCATGTCAGCACCCATGCGTTTTTTATTCTTTCTTATAGTAGATCATATCTTTACTTGTGTTGTTTTGAAAGTAATCGAATGGTTGCTTGAGTTTTGAGATGTTGAAAGGAACATAACCATAAAGAAGTGCCTATATGTAAGGACAGGAGGGGTGAAGAGAGAATGAACTTTTCACTACTACAAAAGGTACTTTTTACACCTTATTGTAAACCCAATTGGCGTCCTTTCTAAGGGAGCATCTATGTGAGAGGGGTGGAAAGTTATGGCCTACGGCACCCTATATCATGGAAGGCGTCGTAGACCAAACCTACAGCGCCCTATATCTATATATAGGGTGCCGTAGGTATTTTTTAAAAAAATGTTTTGTTTAATTTTATTTAACCCTTTTACTACATCTGATTCAATTTGTAGTGGTAATTCCATTTTGTACACCAGATCAAGTCCAAACATATTAAACATATATAAGTTAAAAACAAAAGTTATTGTAGCGGAGAAACACAAAATTCATCAAGAGTTAGACGTATATATCTACCTAAGTGAAACATAAAAGTCATTGTCTCATTTACTGAGCAAAGATCATTTGTACATTTGTGGCAGAGTAAAACAATTTATCAATCTGGTTAACCTTATGAAAGTCAACATGAAGAGTTAGAAACTATATACATATTCACCTTGAAGAAATAAACATTATTCACAAATCAAGAAGATGTCTGGCCAACAAATCTTTGATCAAATCAATGTTATCAGCCATGTAAGCATCATCATTATAAAAAATCTACAAATTTAAAAACAATTATTAGACCAATTCAAATTCATTAAACCAAACGATTAACTCATCAATATTTGATAGATTACGTATTACCTCTTCTAAATCACTAGTCAATTCACTCTGAATGATACTATACATATAAGTGACGACATAATACCCGCACTCAGTATTGCCTGATTGTCGAGGGCACTAAAGATAAAAAACATATTGTTAAAACGTATAAAGGGATAAAATGACTTTCAATGAAAGAACTTAAAGTCAAAGTACTTACTTTTGGATAAGACCACTGTGTGGCTTTATTTCTACCTTCACAATTACCGCCCATAATTCGGTATGTCTTGAGTGCGCTACGATTGAATTGACAATCGTTACATATGAAAACAACATATTTAAACATCTTTCAAAGCAATAATTTACAAATGAAAAAACTTACGTATTAAAGACGTATTTATGTTTGTTCCCTGCCTTTCTGCCAGCTAACGGATCAAACCAGTACATAGTATTTACAAGGGGGCAGACAACACAAAGACTCCAATGATGACTAAAACAGCACATAAATGAAGATGAAGTTAGCAAAACAAGTTAATTATTACCAATTCGGCTAAATATGTTAAAGGGATAACTATAATTCCATACCTTTCAATTATTGGCACTAGGTAACACGCCTTTGGATTTACGTCTGCTCTTATTGTATTCCCAATATAATGCACTCTGTGTTCTAGAGAATTATAACTCCTTGTAGTATTCGTAGGACATATAAATCCATACAAATTATCTCTAGAAACGTCGATGCAAATGTTGTGGAATGTTCTATTAAAGAGTTAAATAATAAAGTAAATAGCGAATTATATAAAACCTAAAAAATGACATCATCAAATGAAGATAGGAATATAAAAAACTTACAAGATTGCAAGCTGAAGCCATGCTATATCGAGGTCCTCCAGTGATAAGAATTGTTTCACATCATCTTTGTCGATAACGAATTGATACGTTACACCACCACCAACAATCCCATCAAACATCTGCATGGTCACGGGTGTAAATTTTTCTCGTAGCTACCGCAGCCATGATAAGGATGGAAATTTTGCAACTTCTTCTGGGTCCTAGTATAGTATAGAATACAAATTATAAATATAATGCTGAAAAAAATTAAGTAAGATCATAAGATGGCTACTACCTCATGAGGTGTTATCGGTGTAGAAATGAGATTTTTCGGCCAAAGAATGAAGCAACCTTTGGATTGGCCTAAATGGAGCACCTCTCGATCAGGGATTGGGACATCGGAGGCTTCCTCACCATCTTCAATACCTGTCACTGATACGTGAGACAAGCTATATGGAATTGGCATAGAATGGTGCATAGTAGCTTGCCTGTAGAAATAAGCATGGGCAACGGCACTTATTGGCTCATCCAGGTAGAGAGTACAATGCTCTCTAACTTCTTCTACGAGGAAACGAGGAGAAGGGTCACCCAGTACTACTATCTCAAGCGGATTATTGTTATCTTTACTACTGGGAAATACAGGGAAACTCAGCTCGCATCTCAGCTCTCATCTTAGCTCTTATCTGAGATCTCATCTTAGCTCCCAACTCAGCTATCATCTCAGCTCTCATCTGCTCTTGCAGATTATCCATCATCTGGTTTTGTATTTGGCTTTGGATTGAGCTGCGAAGTTGAGTGTCAAACTCAGCTCGGAGTGATTGATGCATCTCAGCTACTCTAGATTGAATCTGAGCTTCAGTAGACTGTTGAGATGATCGTCCAAAATATTTTTCTACACCTATTCCCCTCGACTCCCCTCGAACTTGGCCTGGGTTATCAGGCTTTCCAATGGCCATCGCTAAGATGTCCATCCTCCCACTTTGAGTGGAAGTCCCTTGGCTGCTCTGCTATGTAAGGTCATCCTGCATCATATAATATGTAATAAGTGAGGTACCAATAAACCTAAGACAAACAATCACATGTAATTATTATATGTTAGCACTTACAATCATTCCAGCCATCTCAGCAACTTCTTCATTTATGTACTTGCCACCTTTCATCCTCGCTGCTTTCTATTTTTTGTGATGTAGAGGAGGAGTAAGGGCCTGAACTATAACGGCGAGATTTGAGGTGGATGCCTCCTGTAATCTTTATTACTCCTTCTCCATCATCTTTTGTTGAAGCTTTCTGTATCCACCACGAGATAAATAATGCAGATAGATATTTGCAGCACCCTTTTGTTTGTTGGCTTCACTTAATTCCTATTAATGCATAAGAGGGAAATCTGAGTCAGTGCTATCAACAAAATGTAGATAACTGAAGGATGTTACCTGAAATTGTGGGTCTTGCCATAACGCTATAAACAACCTCCAGTCTTCGGGGGACAAAAACGGATATTTCTGACATGGATCTTCATCTTTCTTTGACCATCGAACATAATATCGTGTCAACTTGTTATTGAAGTCTTTACACCGTATGCGAACTGTTGGCCAAGGTGTGGCATCAATTGTCTCATAGTGGAGGCCCAAGGGGCCAAGCCATAGTTGAACCATAGCGCTTGGGTGTATGCTCTACTGTGGGTCAAGGAAATAGAGTTGCGTCCTGACTAACAGCTATAGCTTTTGGCTTAGTGGTAAGCGCTTGATCCTAACAATTGGTATCAGAGCCCAGGTCATGGGTTCGATTCCCAGTAGGACAATTGCTGAGGGGGAGATTGTTGGCCAAGGTGTGGCACTAAGGGGCCAAGTCATAGTCGAACAATGGCGCTTGGGCGCTTGCTCTACTGTGGATTAAGGAAATAGAGTTACACCCTGACTAACAGCTATAGCTTTTGTCTAGTGGTAAGCACTTGATCCTAACATGAACAAGCCCCATCTAGTGCTTCTTGATTTCCTTCGTGTCTGGAACATCATATGTTTGCTGCAAAGTACAACATTGTCTAATGAAATTTGAACAATTGAAATAGAGACATAAATGAAGTGGTGTTGAAAGTTACATACCAAAATTTCTTGTTATATCATATCCCGTGTTTCTTGTGGAACAGACCGCAATCCAGGGTACAATATGCTAACTCTGTTCCGTGCCAAATACCCTAAATAGATGATAAATTGATCTTGCTCATCACCGGTAGGATTCATATCAACATCGAATTCTACATGCACCTTCTCATGTCGTTGGCGACGACGTGCAGTTAAGGAGGCTATAGTTGTACATCCCCTAACCTTTTTCACCACCATTGGGTTTTCATCTATGTGTCCATCACTGTGTGATTCATCAGAATTTGCCATATTTCTGTTAAGAAATCAATGTCAAATATAAATAAATTATAATCAACATTAATTAATAAAGTAAGCTAAGGTAAAAACATATAATACACAATACTATAACTCATAAAAACATATAACACACAATACTACAACTCATATCGTAATTAACTCCTTACTTTATGTATTTTCCCATATTCCTTCATAGTGATCTTGTCTTACAGCATAGTGATCATCATCAACCAATTCCACTTCACGTGGTCTAGGCGGATTTATAGTAAAAAGGGGTGTATCGTCCAGGTTAAAGGTTGGATCACCATCCTTTTATTTTTTACTTTGAAGTATAATCGACATTTTTCTATTTGCTGGGTCTATGACATAAAACATTTGTCTAGCCTGACTTGCTAGAATGAATGGCTCATCTCTATAACCAACTCTTTCAAGATCAACTTAGGTAAATCCAAACTGTTGATCAACTACAACAGCATTATTGTTAACCCACATACATTTAAATAAAGGAAATTTGAACTTGTTGTAGGTTGACGAGCAAACTGTTAGTTGCCTTAAGTCCGCGTCAAAGATTTTTAACGGAATTAATGTAGTATAGCACCAATCCGGGTCATATTCACTTTGAGGAGCTGAAAATGAAATTAAATCCTAGTAATTAAATGCGAGTAACCTAAATGGAAAATTAGTTGGAGAAATTTTTATGCGAATGCTATGAATTAAAATAAAATTAAAATAATTCTTTTTGGTATTATTAAATATGAAAACAAGTGAAACAAATGGAGATAAATGAAGCGTGAATAACGATGATGGAAATCAATTCTCCAACTCAACAACGCAAGCAATCATCACTTCAATAGATATGGGAGTTAAAATAATGAATTAAACAATTATAATTAAGCTTTAATCCAACAACCGAGCCACATCAAATTGTCACAAAATATTTTCCAAACTTCCAATTTGCTAACTGCTACCAGAATAGTCAAGAGAAATTAAAGATAATAAAACCACTGCTTAATTGTAACTCTTAAATTCAAACAATAGAATTAAAGCTGGCAAAAGATTATTTGATCCAAGATTCTAAGCCACCTTAGACAATGACAAAATATTCGCTCTAAATTCAATACAATGTGATACCACATCATTAGGCTTGAAATTAAAGTTATAATAAGTCCAATATCAATTGCTAAACACAAATTCCAGTCACAATAATTCCCACAATATAATCAAATTTAAGCAATAAAAATTGTTCCAACAATTAGAAAAACTATCCTAAGACCTAGGAATTGTTAATCAATTATTGGACAAGAAATTAAAGTAACTAAAACTCCCCTTTGAAAACTCAAGCTCATGCCATTGTTGTTGAATTAAAGAATCACAAAACTAGCCAAGCCTTGCCATGGAAAATTCCATATTAAAAATCCAGGCCATCATCTCTTCTACGAGCAAATTAGTGCCTCTAGACCAAGGAAGTTTTCTGCACAGTGTGGTTGCGTGGTTCTGAGATGGAGATGTCTCGTGAATGAATGGAAGAATCCGAAGTGTGGCAGCTTGGGTTGAATGGATGAATAATTTCAAGCTCCAAGAGGTGCCCTCCTTTCTTTTTCTTGTGGTGGCTGTAATAATGGAATATGAATAAGTGGCCCCCAGCTTCCAATTGATGGATTTCCCTAATATTGAATATGTAATGCCTCTCATGGTCTTCCAAGTGCTTTGAATGCATTAATTGAATATGAGGTGGCAGCCCAGTGTGAATTAATGAGGATTTGTGTGTGCATGGCTGGAGTGGACTCATGATGACAAGAGAAAAGGTGGCCCAAAATGAATGAATTGTGTCAAAA
>JANTPZ010148693.1:0-21540 GCA_025593235.1 Vachellia pachyceras | reverse complement strand
TATATATGTTGAAATTCAAAATTGCACAATATTATATAAATAATATTTGTGTGTGTTAGTTTAATTTATTTGATAAATTAAATAACTAGCATCAATTTAATTTATAAAGATAAATTAAATCTGTTGGCTCATTATTTGAATTAATTAAATGGATATGATTTGATCAGATCAATTTAATCCAAATTAAGATTGCAAAATTCAAATTTCACATTTTGAATTTCAAATTTCGAATTTCAAGATTAGATCTAGAACATCTTTTAAAATCCGAATTTCAAGATTAGATCTAGAATATCCTTTTGAAATTAAAATTTGAATTTTTCAATATTAATAAAATATTAATCCTTGATTATGATGCACTCTATGAGCTTTATAAATATAAGTTCTCAAGAACAGAAGAGGCATTCCATTCTGAATTTGAATTTACTCTTGAGCCATGAAACTTTAAAAAGAGAGAGTGAAACAAAAAGGCGCTAGCACGCTGCTATTGTTGGAGACTGTTCGCGTGGATATCTGTAGAGGGAGGTGATTGAAAGAACGTCGGCTCCTGTGATCGGAAGCAAGAGCGGGGAAGGTTATGGAGTTTGAAGAGATACAGACACAGAGGAAGGGACAATCTCGAAACGTAAAAGGTATGCCTTCATCTCCTTGATCTAAAAGCCTTTAACAAATCCGTATTTGGGATTAGAAAATTTTAAATTCCGTTGCTTGTATGTCCTAATCCCAACATTCTGAGCATGCTTGTTATACTGAGAATGCAGGCCCTTCCAATTTCATGCACAATTTTAAGAAGGGCAAGAAATTTTGTAAAAAAGACAGGAAGAGTGTCCCTAGATTCAAAAAGGGGCAGAAAGTAAAGTTGACCTGGATAAGGTCATATGCTATATTTGCTAGAAGTTGGGTCACTTTACGAGGGACTGCCATAAGAAAATGACAATGGAAAGACTCAGGCTCAACAAACCATGTAACAAACAACCAAGAATCCTTCGTGGATTACGTCGATCACCGCATCAATGCAAATAGCTTTATGTTGGTAATAACGCAAAGATCGAGGTCAAAGACAGAGATACCTGCAGATTAGCTCTGCGTGGTGGAAAAACTTTAATCTTGAATGATGTGCTTTGTACACCGGACATTTGACAGAAGTTAGTTTCTGCACTGTCTGTTGAATTATGGGTTTGATGTGAACTTTCATGGCAAAGTTGCTGATATCCTTAGTAACAAGACCTTTTATAGTCTAGCTCTCTTTTCAGGGAAGTTCTTTGTTATGGATGTTATTGATGATTTCAACTTGCATGACTGTTTCGTCAGTTCCCCAATATAACTGTTGATATGAATATTTGGCATGCTAGACTATAGCACATAAGTTAGAATTGAATGATTAAACTAGCAAAAGATGGTTTGCTAGGTGAAATCCAAACATGGAGATGGCCTTATGTGAAAATTGTTTAGCTGGCAAGGCAACTAGAAAACCTTTTGAAATGGGAACTAGAGCTGAAAATCCATTGGATTTGTTCCATTCTAATATATGCGGTCCCATGAGTGTGAGGGCAAGGCACGGAGCTTGGTACTTCATTACCTTTACTGATGACTTTTCACGATATGGTCATGTCTATTTGATCTCACATAAGTTTGAAACACTAGAGAGTCTTAGACAGTACATGAATGAGGTAGAGAATCAAATAGAACCTAAAATTAAAGTATTACGTACTGGCCGAGACCATGAATAATTATCTGATCAATTCAAAGAGCTCTGTGAAGAAAAGAGGATAATTAGGTAACTAACTATCCCTGACACTCAACAACAAAATGGAGTGTCTGAAAGAATAAATAAGACTCTTCGAGACATGGTTAAGTTGATGATGGCTCAAGCAAACCTGCCAATTTCGTATTGGGGTGATGCTTTATTAACAACAGCCTTTATACTTAATCATGTACCCTCAAAAGTAGTTACTTCCATATCCTACGAGTTAAGAATGAAACGTAAGCTAGATCTAAGTATCTTAAGACCCTGGGGGTCGATTGTTTACATTCATAATGATTCCCACAAGTATGGGAAGTTGAACTCTCTAGTTATGGACTAATTTCGGGCGTTGGGTCCTAGAGGAAAGGAATGTATCTTTATAAGATACTCAAATGAATCAAAAGGATACATTTTTATTGGCGAAAATGAAGATAGAACAGTAACTGAAACTGAATCAAGGGATGCCGTATTTTTGGAAATGAATTTCCTGGCAGAAGTGAGATACATCGAATAGTATCTCTTTATGAGACACAAGAGCAAGGTAGTGCAGATTGATCTAATGATCCCCAATCATCTCAATATATCAATCTGAGTGGGAGATTAAAAGGCTCAAAAAAGTCTTTACAAAGGTCGAGGCAAAAGAAATGGAAGAGACAAGAGGTTTCTGCAAGAAAGAGTGACAAGGGAAATGTACCCAAGAGATGCTTTTCAATAGAGGGGGAAGCACTGATGGTCACTCCAGATGAATATGATGAGCCATGTTCTGTACAAGATGCCTTGTTGTGCCTTGCCAATGATGAATGAAAGAAAGTGATGGAAGAAGAGATTGATTCAATGAAAAAGAATCAAGTCTGGGAACTTGTTGATCTATCAAAAGGTCGAAAGGCCATTGGGAACATGTGGGTTCTCAAAACAAAAAGAAAAGTGGATAGATCAATTGATAAGTACAAGACACGTCTGGTAGCAAAGGGGTACACATAACAGGAAGGTATCGATTACGAGGACACCTTCTCACCTGTTGTACGCTTTAATTCCATAAGATTGATTCTGGCAATAGTAAGTTGTTTAGATTTGGAGTTACATCAAATGGATGTGAAAAATGCATTTCTAAACGGAGACCTGGATGAAGAAATCTATATGGAATAACCATTAGGTTTCGTAAAGAAAGGCTTAGAGAGCAAAGTTTGTAAGCTTGAAAAGGTCCATTTATGGACTGAAGTAATCATCTAGACAGTGGTACTTGAGGTTTCACAGATCGATAACCTCATACAATTTTGAAATAATTAAAGAAGTCCACTACATCTACATTAAGCGATTTGATGATAACATTGTGAAATTGTCATTATATGTAGATGATATTCTATTAGCTGGAAATAGCCTAAATTCGATCTTAGCTTTTAAAGAATGGCTGTCATTGAATTTTTAAGATAAAAGACATGGGAGATGCAGAATATATACTTGGAGTTAAAATCCAAAGGGATTGCTCAAAGAGAATTCTATCTCTTTCACAAGAGAATTACGTTAAGAAAATTCTCGAGCGATTTAATATGAGTGACTGAAATCCCTTAGACACCCTTGTAGCTACTGGAGTTAGCCTAAATCTTAAAATGTGTCCCAAGACTGAATCAGCTAAGAAGAAAATCGAAAAAGTTCCTTATGCTAGTGCTGTTGGAAGTCTAATGTATGTAGTGATATGTACAAAACCAGATATTAGTTTCGCAGTTGGACTGGTAAGTAGGTTCTAGTGAAATCCTGGCGAACAACATTAGAAAGTTGTATAAAGGATTCTACGATACTTAAAGGGCATAACGAATTATAAACTAACTTATCAAGGAAGCGAATTATGGCTTCTTGGATTCTCCAATACTAATGTTGGCGAAGACGAAGTTGAACAGAAGTTAACTTCAAGTTATACCTTCTTGCTAAATAATGGCGCCATAAGTTGGAGTAGCAAGAAGCAGATGTGCATAGCCCTGCATTCAATGGAAGTTGAGTTTGTGGCTTGCACTGTGGCAGTGCATGAGGCTATATGGCTGAAGAAATTTATTGAACACCGTGGATTTGAAAACAATTACAAATCCTGTGTTAATATATTGTGACAATACTGCAGCCACAGGCTACACAAAAGACCCCAAATATCTTAGCAAGGCTGAACACATTGATATTAAGTATAACATTGTGAGAAATTATGTAGCACAGAAAGTGATTAATGTACAACACATTTCGACCAAAAGTGTGTCATAGATCCCCTGACTAAACCAATAGCCAAAGGAATGTTTGAGAAACATGTAAGGGCCATTGGTATGCGTAATATGTAAAATTACAGACACTGTATATTGAATTCATGTGTCTGTGTACAAGTATACAATGTCTAGTATGTCGTACAGGAAGGTGAGGTAGGCTTTCTCACACGAGCTACCGCCTTTGATACTCAGGAGGAGTATGCAAAGATGAGACACTTGTATTCACCAGTAAGGCAGCAGGAATGCTGATATGGTAGAGAAGAAATACAAATCATGTTGCCTCAGTAATTGTGTAGCATGTCGGGATGAGATCCAATGTATATACCTATAAAACATGGATCGAATCATGGGGACCTGCTCCCATGATGCCTGTTACCAGACAACAAATTCTTCAATACTGACGTCATATGAGATATGAGACATGGAAGAATTTGGGTTTAGATGTTGGGAACATCTAGACTAAAAGTCTGTATGGTGTAAATAGAATGTTTCAAAATCGACGTACGCTTTTATATTATAAGAGAAACACTGTAGCATGTGATTCATACCACATGAGTTATAGAATCGCAAAAGGCAAGCAACTGAATGGATCACTGCTTCATTGCTGTGTGAGTCCCAAGAAATTGATATTTCTACTTATGTCCTTTGACTTTGACATTATCATGGAGGTATACTTCAATGACTGTTACCTTAACATACATCCTACTATCATGATAGATGCGATACAAGGTACTATGTTAGGAAAGCGGTTGATGTATATAAAAATGATACATGGGCGAAAGGAAGATTACTTGATAAATACACAACTATGCTGGTGTCTGTGACATGTCCCTTATGATATCAACTTTGAGATTTCATAAGTGTGGACACCACGCATAGGAGAAAGACTATCTAAGTTTTATGTTGACTTGGGAGGGATTATATTCATCAAGTGAAAGTGTATTTTGGTTAAATCTAGGACATATGAGGCTTAGTAACCATATTCAAGCTACATAAAGAAAGTGTGCTGGTACTGTGAAAGAGATTTCTAGTACAAAGATCTAAAAGACATCATGCCCATGCAGTCATGGCAAAACACCTAGTATGAAAGGAAGAAGAGAGAAGGATGAGGCCCACGTTTCCTAGTCCACCAAGTGTGAGTGGTAGATGTTGGAATATAGGCCACCCTTGATGGATTAGGCCCAAATCTATGTGCTGGGTCGCATGCGTAAATATGGACTCTTGTGGGGTTAAAATGCAATTTCCCAAAATTGATTTTAAAATTGAAAATCAAATAATTAGTGGGAACGGTTACCAAGAGTGGGGAAGTTAATATATGGGGAAGTGGTTCCCCAAAGTGGGCAGACATAACTCACGGAGAAAGTTTTCTCCCGTCCCTTCTCTGCATAGACTCCCCTCCCCTCCTCTCCTCTCTTCCTCTGTGCATATGCTGTGTATTGCGTTTTGGATCCATCCTTGTGATCCTCAACATGTGTGGTATCCGTGGAAGCATCTACTCAACCAATCTACAGGTACACCCGAAATCCTTCATGAATAGAGAGAGACAAGAGAAAAGGGAGAAATTAAGAAAAATCATACAATTCAATTCATCGCAGAAGGGGAAATAATTCAAAAGATATCCTTTAGTTTGGCCATCCTTGCCAGAGGATCACGAGCAATAAAATTCACCTAAAAAATTGCGTCCACTCCTGGAAAAATGTAATAGAAATTGACATCAATGAGTCTGCTCTTTAACCAACAATACCTTTTACCTAAAAAACTATAGCTAGCAACATATGCAGAATGGGATATCAAGTAGGCAAAACTTCATAGGATACCCATGAAAAGAAAAAATATACAGGGACCAACTTTAATAATAGCGAAACCAGTATCCCAGACAAAGTCATGTTTTAATATTTAAAACTCAATTTACAAATTTTGACAGTTGACCACATCGATCACAAAAATAGGCAAGTTATACAGTAGCCCTTAATGCAGAAACCAGGTAAAGATTACCCTTGAAGAAGGTTAAATGAGATTCTAAACTTCCTGTTTAGTCAAATTTTAAATAAAAATACTATTACCATGAAAAAAGCAAGGAATAGGATATTGACCTGGTATAAACTAAATGAGAACTATTTACAGCACCCCTTGGAGCATTAGCTCGCCTTGCTCTATGATCAATATCCTTGCTACCCCGCATTGCAGCAACTTCCTTTTCCATGGAAGCTACTTCCCTATGCATTTTTTTGGCCTCAACTTCCATAGCCTTGTTCAATGTATCAACCTTCTTTGCCAGCATCTACACATTTGCACAAGAAAAACCAATAATTATATTAGAGAAGAGCTTGAGAGTATTTAATGTAAAATATTACCTGTTAACCATAAATCAAATACCAGGCCTCAATTGCATCATCCTTATCTTTAAGTGTCTAATCTTTTTCATGACAAGCTTTCCTCTGAGATATAACCTCTTTCTGTAACATGTCATACAACATTCCTGAGATAAAGTCCTCATTTTCTCCTTTAGATTTTTCAACTGGTGTATCATTCACACTTCCCTCACATGCAGTGACATTCTTAGTACTGGTGGTTTAATCACTGGCATTGGCTGGTGTGACACACCTTAACCTTGCCTTTAGCTTCATTATATATTGATTTGAAACTAAAGGGAAGCCTCAATTTGATGAAAAAGTCCAAAAGGTTCAAATTGAAAACTTTCAACTTTTGAAAGTTACTATTCACAGTTTTTCAGACCAACTTTGAAAATTCATAATTAATTCTAGAAAAATCGTAATTGAGTAATTCCAATTTCTATTTGAATATTATAAGTTCTTTATAAGGAAAAAAAATACTCATTGAGTCATTAGCTTTTCTAATTGATACAGTTTAATGTGTGAAAATGTACTGTTCATTTGGTAATTTTTCAATTTTCCCAGGCTTTCATTGATTTTCTTCAAACTTTGGAATATCATAACTTTCTGTACAAAACTCCAAATTCAGTTTTCTTTGGCTTTTGTTAAATATTGCAATGCAAAATACTTTTCTGGAAAATTTCAACTCATTTGAAGTTCATTTGCTTTGTTTCCCGATAGGTCAAAGTTAGGGGTTTGACCACTTCACTTTGACAATTAGTCAAATTTTTCATTTTCAAACTTCACCATTTAAAACCCTAACTTGTAAACCTCTTTTACCCATGTTTGATCATGCAATTAGAATTCCTTAACTATCACATATCAACCAAACATGCATAGGTTCATAATACATATTACATAACATGTAAAAGTCCCAAAATGTTATTACATTTACAACATAATTCCTTGTACATAATCATATAAAATCGTTGCTTCATGCATCATGCATTTTCTCCTTAACCTTTGAAGAACTTGTACCTAAAAATTGTTAGTGGGGGAGAGTGAGATTTTTGAAAATCCCAATAGCAAAGTTTACTAAAATACATAGAAAAATGGCATGACATTCTTCAAGTTCATGTAGAAATGTGTAACATTGTAAAATGTGTATTAAGCACATATCAACGCAAATGGCCATAGCATAACATCACTCACAAACACATTTCAACAATGTAATAAGTATATTCAAGTCATGCACATCATTAAGATCATTTCACAATAATGTTAGATAGAGTTTGAAAACTTTGCTACGTTTGCTTCTTAACTTTGCTCTTGATTTTGTAACCTTTCTTGGTCTCATTGAAAATCACTTTCTTGCACCAAACTCTTACCTACACAATTGACAATATAATGGCCATCAAACATAAGCCATTTCCAATGTAAGAAGCAATGTAAAACCCCTTTAACCATTCCCTTGAATTTCATAAACCCTATAACATCAAACTTGTCTCTATGATTTTCTAATGCTTACATAAACTTGAGATCACTTATACCCTACACAAAAACTCATTTTGAATCTATTGGAAATCAAAATCATCAAAAGAAACTTCCTTCCCCATTTTCCAGCTGTGGCCAAGAGGTATCCCAAACAATCATCAACATGGTTTTTTCAACTTCTAATACTTCTATCATCTTATTCTTGATTCCAAACCCATATTCATGCATGGTAAAACTTGATTTTAACTCTCCTACTTCAAGTGAAAAATTGGGCAGCACCCTTACAACTCAATCAACAACATATATGCCAATATGCTCCTTACAACTCAAGGAGGCTTTTGCAACTAATTAATGGCTCTAAATCCCTCTATTTCTCACTTTAGCTCTCAAGAACCCTAGCCATGGAACTTGAGAAAGAGAGACCATATCAAAATTCTACTCCATGGAAAGTGAAGAGGAGATCACAAGGAAGAGATTGGTATATAACATAAGGTGTCTTACTTGCTTACCTTAGATTTCTCTTAGATTTTCCTCTTCTTCCTCACCAAAGATGGTGTCTTTTTCTCTCTTCTTTCTGCCCAAAATGAGTCAGCCTAATGGCTGAAGATGGAGGTAATTATGGGTTTTAATAATTCACACTTAAAAGGATTAAGGGCTAAGATTAAAGCTTAATACTTAAGTGTGATCTAAGGGCTCATATTAATCCACCTAAAGGCCATTTGCTTGCTTCTCATTGGATGGTAAAAAGGTGTCATCATGGTTGTAACTTGATGGTAAAAATCTGGTTTTCTTAACCAAACTGGATCCCATTCGGTTACTTTTACCGATTGCACTTTTACCGGTAAATCTTTTTATAATTTTCTGGGGTATAGCAAATTTAATCTCCACATTTCCCCTTGAATATAGCAAATTTATTATCTCCAAAATACCCCTTAATCTCCTCAAATTTTACAGGATTATTTTATCCTGTCCAAAACCCCTGAAAACGAGTAATCGGAGGGCAAAATACTTTTAGGGCCTTAAAAATTTCTATATTTTTCTCTGAGTCCCTAGCCCTTTTTCTTTTCCCAAAATGCCCTCTAGATTGTCCAAAATTAATTTTTGAAATAAATTAATATTTTGGGGATTTTTGGATCTTTTCCCGATTTTTTGGGGAAATTGCCTTAATCTTACACTGGGCAATAATTTTATTAAATACTATAGAATCCACTGAATTTTCTCATATTTTTGTCTCAATTTTTGGAGAGCTCCTGATGCCTTAAATAATTATTTTTGCCCTTTTTTCCCTTCAAATTTATATAGACAGAAATCCAGTATGAATATGAAAAATCCGTGATTCACGGTTGTGATCAATGAGTCAGGCTCTGTCTATTGGGCATTTGAAAATTTTGGTCAACAGTTGACTTTTGACTTTGACTTGTGAAATGACCAAAATGCCCTTCCATTTTCTCATAATTACTATTTTGCCCTTACTTTCTCTATTTTTCCAAAATTACTATTTTACCCTTACTCTTTATACTCAAAGACCTTTATGTCCTTAGTCTTTTTATCTAATGACAAATAGGTCCCTTCCCAGGGGTCACCCGTCCTGAAATTGCTCTTACCCCTGGCATGCTTAACTTTAAAGTTCTTACAAATTCCGGTATCTTAGGCCTATCTGTCAAAAATCTTTCTGGCCTATTCTATTCCTTATTTTCTGTACTTTTTATCTATGAGCTCTGTCTCACATAGTAGTTATCGAGTTAGCCTTTATTTCAGTCAATAGCAAAATCACGGATATTACAGTTGGCATGTTAACTTGCCCACTTCCATTTGAAGCTGGCCTCCCTCTCAAGGGATCTACTACCACCATCAAATGATCTAGATGAGAGTTTGGCATGTTTTAATAACATGCTAGCACTATTTGATCATATTGACCCTGATTTTGAGCTTAAGCTTTTCCTTGATAGATATCTATTGGAGGAGGATCCAGAGAGGCTCTCAGCTCCTCCAAAAGACTGACTCCTTGAAGGTCCACTGGTAATGTTTCTTGAATCTGATGCAGTGATTTTAGAATTACCATTGGATGCTTTAATCTTTTCTTCCAAAACTTTGAGTCGCAGTTAATACTTTTCCTATGGAGTCAATTCAATTAAGTAAAGTTTAAGAAGACGCCCAAAAAGAAACCAGAGAATGAGAATAAAAAAGACATTTGGTGAGGCATCTTTGGGGGATGAAGAATCCCCAAAGAAGTGAAATCACTGAGTAAATTTATACAACACAATATCGTAAAACTTATCAAGGACTTTTTGACAGTGATTGTAATCGACTAACGAAGAATGCATGAACCAGATATAGGGAAATCGGGGCAAAATCCTTCATGAATGGGATCGTAAAACTTCCATACCCTTTTGGTCCAAGAGTGGAACTTTGTTGGTGAGAACATCCAAGCCTTAGTAATCCTGCGCAGAATCAGCGTCGATAGCTTTAACCAGGAAGTGGTCAGACCAAAACCTAGGAGAGAGGGATGAGCATTTGAAACATGAGAGAGAGTCAGAGAGAGCCTGATGAAAGGAGGTCTTGGCCAATGTCAATAAAAAATGGCGGGTCTTTTGAAATTTAAAAATCTTCCTTATGAACAGTGACTAGTGGAAGAGTTTTAAAGGATATATTGATATAAAAGTGGAATTTATTGGTAGTATTAAATTGGTGACATTAACATTGTTTCCACTTTTTTTTTATTGTAAAAGTAGTCATTGGGTCTCGAACATGTTTCGGTGAAATTAACTTCAAAGTTTGAACTTTTTTGCCATTTTTCACATCACGGAAGGAACTAATGAGTTAAATTTGAAGATTTTAATTGAAAAGAAGTGTACATTTGATTATTTAACTTTATACAAAGTTTCGATTTAATCCTATAATTTTATAATTATCCTTTTGATCTCTTAACTCTAATGCTACTAGTCTCATATAAATATTTTTACCAATTATTGTTATTTTAAGAAACTAAACATGTTGGCATTTGTAAAAATCTATTAACATTTAGAAATCCTCACTTAAGCCTCATTTAGAAATCCTCGACTAAAAATCTATTAAAAATGTAGGACTAAATTTAAAAGTTAGTATTTTAGATGAATTTAATTTTCATTTTTCTATGTCAAAACGTACCAAGTTGCAGATAAAGGAACTTAAATATTAAGTTTGAACATAAATGTTAAGTTGCAGTATTTCTATTTGTCATTATAAACAGAGAAATATGCTGTAAATTAATACCGAGGACCATGTAAAGAGTCATTTGAAACTTACCTTGATCCATTTATCATGGAAAAGCAAAAATTCAACTTATGTATATGAACTCTATGATCCGACTACATCACAGATGATAAAACTTTGTCGTTGTCTAGCCTTGGAAATCGATCAAAAGATTTGTGATTTCCAAGGATAAATAGGGTGGAACCATAGAGTCGTTCTCTCCGGAGCTTTGTGTACCAATAGATTATATCTTGTGTTTAAGTTAGTTTAGCAATTGAACACTATTTTTTATTCAAATTAACTATGCATCTAAAAACTAAATACAAAATAGAATTTCTTTTTGGTATTTTTGAATTTTGAGGAAGCAACAAAACAGAACTAAGGTGTAAAAGTATTTGATGGTGGATTCACTCTTGAAAATGAATATGGTCATCATAGTTCGCAAAAGATTAGGGAAAGTATTAGTTTCTGTACTAAGTTTTGTAATGAAAACCCCAACAACTCGCTGGGTCAGAAATTCCATGTAATGAACTCCATTCCATGAAAACCCTTTAAAAACACTTAGTGTGTGTACGGAAATCACAAAATGAAAAATTCAGCAAGATTTGTATATGTTTATGATTGTGTCTTGATGTCGAAGGATCCTCCGTAAACAGTGAAATCATCCATGAAAACTTCCATGCATTCTTCTAGAAACTGCCATCATGCAGCGTTGGAAGGTCCCAGGAGCATTACACAGTCCAAAGGGCATTCTTCGATATGCAAAAGTACCAAAAGGGCATGTGAATGTGGTTTTGTCTTGGTCCTCAGGTGCAATTGGTACTTGAAAATACCTTGAGAACCCATCCAAAAAGCAATAATGTGATTTCCATGCTAGCCTCTCAAGCATTTGATCAATAAAAGGCAAAGGAAAATGATCCTTTCAAGTGGCATTATTTAGTTTCATATAATTTATACACACATGCTAAGAGTTCTGAACCTTTGTGGGTATCAGTTCATATTTTTCATTCCTCACCACTGTAATCCCGCTCTTTTTAGGTACCATATGGACAGGACTAACCCACTCGCTATCTGAAATTGGATAAATGATCCTTGCAGATAATAGTTTGGTAATCTTCTTTTTTACCACATCCAATATCGGGGGTTAAATCTCCTCTGTGGCTGCCTAATGGGTTTTGACTCTTCTTTTAAAAGAATTTTGTTCATGCATATCACTGGGCTAATCCCCATGATGTCTACTAGGGTCCACCCTAATGCTCTTCTATGCTCTCTTAAAACAGCTAATAGTTTCTCTTCCTCCTTTTTAGATAAAGAATTAGCAATTATATTGAAAAGAGTATTATTAGACCCAAGATAAGCATATTTTAAATTAGAAAGCAGGGGTTTCAATTCCAGGGTAGGAGATTGCACAATTGAAGGAATCAACTTATGAAGCTCAAGAGAGTTGAGATTACTTCCCTGATCATTTAGGGTATTATGTCGGTCTATTAGCTTTCTAGCTACTTGACCAAGATTCATTTCAACACCACCAGGTTGCTTTATTCCAAGGGAATCTCCTTTAATTGTGCTTAACATCATTGTATGGTTCCATTGGCTCCTCATTTTTAATTTGCGATACAGGAATCAAACATTTCAGTACAATGCATTGTAGATATATTCCCATCCCCTCATAAGCATAGGTAGAATTTTCAGAATACAATGATGCAAAAGAAGATGGTTCCTCATATTCAGAAATAGAGGCAATGGATAAGACACTTGACTGTACAAGCTCATCTTCGGTCTTGAACGTGGAACAAGTACTTTTTATAGTCATGATATTCACATGAATGGAATGGGCATGTGTGAAAGATATGTATGATTGAAGTGTATGTGTGTACTGAAGATGAAATGAAACAAGCGGATGAAGTGTGAAAAAGAAGTTTTGGCCACGGCGAAAATAAGCTTTAGTCGTGGCGAACAGTACCCGAGAGGACCTCTTGTTCAAATTGCAAGTTACGCCATGGAAAAACTCAACTTAAGTTGCAACGCACTTCACCCTAGAAGGTGTTTCCTTGTGGAATTCACGTATGTCACTGCGAAAATAGAGATTGGTAAACGTGAATGTGTGAAAATTATATAGAATGCAGATGAAAGCTAGTGCAAATGCTGGTCTTCCTAAAATGCAATGCTTTGATATGCACAAGTTAATCCTATACTATAAACAAATGCAAAATAAACAAACAAAAACACAATCTAAACTAATGGCACTTAGCTTCCCGGCAACAACGCTACACCACAGATTATAAAACTTTGTCGTTATCTAGCCTTGGAAATGGATTTAAAGATTTGTGATTTCCTAGGATTGCACAAGGTGCAACCCTAGGGTTGTTCTCTCTGGAGCTTTGTGTACCAATAGATTATATCTTGTGTTTAAGTTAGTTTAGCAAGTGAACACTATTTTTGATTCAAATTAACTATGTATCTAAAAAACTAAAGGCAAAATAGAATTTCTTTTTGGTATTTTTGAATTTTGAGGAAGCAACAAAACAGAACTAAGGTGTAAAAGTATTTGTTGGTGGATTCCCTCTTGAAAATGAATATGGTCATCATAGTTCACAAAAGATTAGGGAAAGTATTAGTTTTCGCACTAAGTTTCGTAATGAAAACCCCCAACAACTCGCTAGGTCAGAAATTCCATGTAATGAACTCCATTCCATGAAACCATTTAAAGACACTTAGTGTGTGTATGGAAATCGCAAATTGAAAAATTCAACTTAACACATCATTGCCTCTAAAATCAAGCACAACTAGGAAGATAGAAGAGAACAGCAAAGATTTCATTGAATAGATAGAAGTGAGACTTCACTCTACCATGTCAATCACAAAACAAGTTCAATACACAATTAATCCAAGTTTGGCTCGACCGAGACCAAGTATCTACGCACAAATTACAAGTTCTAACTCAGAAACCAAGTAATCCATAGCATAAATATAGATTGAAAACTAATACTCCCCTTTCGAAACTTCAAACTCAGACTATCTTCATCTTCAAGGGGAAAGGAGATGCTCAGCTACTCATTTGATGTGAAACCAAGCTCCGAATGGATGATTGGAGGTGCATAGTTGGATTTATGGTGAGATGGGGTGAGATAAGGGTTAGAAGTAGAGAGAAAATGAGAGAATATGATAATAGTGATGATTCTTGCCTCCTCTCTCTCTCCTCCTTCGAAACTTACCCTATTTGGTATGCATTAACCATCCAGGGTTGGATCTAAGAAGGCAAGTCGGGTTTGTTTTCCTTTTGGAGCCTGGTTTGTTGCTGCTGCACGATATTCACCATGGCGAACATGAGGTTTCGTCGCGGCGAACCTCTCCCAAGGGCTCGTGCTTCTCTGAGTGAACTTTAGCTGTGGCGAACTGTGAATTGCGCCATGGTGAACTTCTCCGAAGCTGTCTCCTCATGTTCTTGTTCAGAGTTACTGAAATGCAATAGCATATATTTAAAGTATCATTTGCTCATGATGGAATTTGCACAATTGTATCGTTATTCATGGTAAATGCACCCAAAATCACACTAATCCAAATCAATGACTCTAAATCTCAAATTAAGCACAAGAAGGATCATAAAAGGACTAAAATTGAATCAAAAACTCTGGAAATTCAGGCACAAAAATGGTATAAATAAGGTCAATCACTCTGGCTATTTTTTTGGTCAAATCTTCCAATTACTTTTTGCTTAAACACACATATTAATTTATTGGAAATTATCTATGGTTGAATGTTACATGTGAATACACATTCCAATGAAAATTTAAATATGTATTCACCACACTGGAATTTCTTTAGATATAATTGGGCTTATATATTGGGTCAAATCTTACAATCATTTTTTAGACTAAGGTGTAAAAGTATTTAGGAATTTTTAGTAAAAGAGCATTCAACATCATATACTTTTTAAAAATGCAAAAAATACCCATAAAACATTCAAAATGGATGCAAATATGTCATAACCGTTTAATATAACCTAATGCTATTATTTTTTGTGGTGGGACCAATACTATTTTTGCACATGTATATATAACAATGTTATTTTATATTTAATAGTTGTTACATTTTTGCTCCAATTTTGAATGTTATGGGTTTTCGTACATATGAAAAGTATATGGTACTTGGCACACTTTTGATAAAAGGTTATGGGTATTTTTACACCTTAAGCCTATTTTTTTTATTAAGCCTATGCATCTACTTAGTGAAGGTATAATCCTTTTCGGACACTACGTAATGACACATCTTCAAGCGATAAGACCAGTCAATATTGTGAAATTTAAAAAATTTTCGCATTAATAATTACATTTATGAGTTTGATTAAAAATCAAATGTCTTTTTTTGGAGGACTCATTAATTTAATTTGTCTTTCGCTCTTTGTTCGTTTCAAGTATAAGTTCAACTTAACTCCTTCCTTAGTGCTACCAGATTTAAAGTAAATAAATAATATAACTTTGTTGGAGTGTAACCTCATGAACTAGTGGTAGACGTGACTAGAATAGTGCCTCTTCATTACCAAGTAAATCTTAATTGACAGTATTGCTGCTGCTACTTTGACTCCCTCTGGTACCAAATCAAAAAGTTAAACCAGTGATTTGTGGATATTAAAAAAATTATATAAGTTACTTAATTTTTAAAAAATATATTGATTTTCCTAAAGTTACTACGCTAATATCTATTATAATTCATTTGTAGGAGAAAATTGTGGTCATGAATATCATTTGTATATTATAAGGAATTCGAATAACTGCTTCAAATATAGTATTAGAAAACACCGCTTGTGAAACCTCGATATCCATTGGCTTATCGGCTAAATTGGAATTGGCACATACAATACCATCAGTTGCTTTTTGTAGATTTTCATAACCCTGCTGTGCAAAAATGGGATATGCATTTGAAATGGGTGCTCGAGTTATTGATGTGTTTGGTTTAAGTTTCAGATAATAGATTTTGAAAAAAAAAAGTAATAAAATAATTTAAAAGAATAGATTTTGGGAGTGAAATTTTTATAAAAAGTGATATAAATTGAAAATGTTTAGATGATTGTTATTAGAATCGCTTTTTCATATGTAAATTATAAGAAAAGACACAAAATAATGTGATAATTATATAAAATACATATTTAATTTATATTTTCATTTTCATTTGTTAAATAGTAAATACATAACATATATATGCGAAAACAAATATTTATTTCTATAATTTTTTAATATATATAATTTTTCCAAAATAAAAATTTCAAGTCTAAAGTACAATTCAACGAAGTGTAACATTGGTATTTGCTAACTGTCAAAAGTTTTTTTTTTCTCAAGAAAGCTTATCCTTCTAGCTTTAATGGAAACCATGGTTATAGCTAGAGTTGGGAAAATTGGTTCGGCCTACCTATTCAATGATGGCAAGCTCGGTTGGCTTCTAGGCTAGCCGCCTAACCCACCTTTTTTAATTTTATTTTTAAATAATATTCTATATTTTATCTTTTTTATTTCAATATTTTTACAAAAAAGTAATATTAAATCCTATTTTTAGGATAAACAACACTTAATATATTAAAATATAGTATAAAATATTTTATTTTTTTATCAACGTTCTATAATACTATATTTAAAATTATAACAAAACAGTAATACTTATATATTATTAAATTATAAAGAGATGTATTAAGATAATGTTATTTTGTTGGACTAAAATAAAATAATATTATATGGTAGAAATATTTTTAATATATTGTTTTTTGCGGGTACGGGCTGCTATTTTGGGAGTAGGCTACCAACCCTTGGGCTCGCCCATTTTTCCAGCCCTAGTTCTAGAATAAAAACCATGGTGTTTGGGTGCTTTTCTCGAAAACACACACTAAGTCATATGAAGGATTATTAATGATCCCTTTTCAATTTTAACTCTATTCAATATTTGTTAGAATGAAGGAAAAATGAGATATATGTAAAAATGATTTGTAACTGTAAATAAAATTAATATGAAATTTTTTTAAAAAATTTATCAATTTATAATATTTCATGAGTTAGTCGTTATTCTGTTGTGAGAGTAAATTACAAATGATGACTTAAAATGAGGACTTGAGTGGTACCATTTTAATCATTTGCATTGAAATCACTACAATATGATGAAAGACCTCCTTAATTAATACGTTCAAATTAATAAGAAGTCTTTAGGAAAATAATTATAAAATTATAAGATAAATCCTCCACTGTCTCTTATATTTAGAGCTCAAGGAATTATTTCCTTTTCTTTTCATAATTTATATAGTAATATTTTAATCCTCCTTCATATATTAATCTTAGGTCTTGTTTGGTATTAAAGATAAGTAATAGAACTGAATGTAATGAAAATTTTCTACATGTTGACATGTTTTGGTATGTACCGGAATAAAAAATAATTTAACGGAAAATTTTATGTTTGGCAAGTTAAAAACGATTTTTATGTTTGGCAAGTTAAAAACGATGATAACATAAATAGAAAAAATATGTAAAAGACCATATTACCGTTAATGAGCAATAGTTGATCAAATTCATATTTAAATTTAAAAGTTCAATAATTAATACAATAATTCAAAAAATAAATGAATAAAATATGAATTATAATTTAAAAAATAAATATAAATATCCATATGAATCTAAAAATCACCATAGATTATTATCTAAAAGTCACTATAGATATTAAATGATTAAAAAATTAAATGAAAATAATTAATAATAACATGAAGATGACATTAATCAAATGTTTTTCATAAAAAATTTCCTTAACCTTAAATGATTGAGAAATTAATTGAATAGTAATATGATAATGGCATTTCCTTGATATATCCCAAATATATCTCTTCCATATTTTTTTTGCAACAACTCATTCTTTCAAATATTTGCAGTGCTAAATGCCTCAAAACTTGTAATCCCTGTACTTATATATATATTGCACACAATGTCCGTGATGATCTATCGAATTTGTTACTATTAGTCCGGACTTTGCCTTCCGTCTTTGAAGCTCAAGGGTAAAAGATTTTGAAAACTATAATCGAAGTTGGTTAGCAATTCCCATACGGCTTTCATTATATCACATTGGAATTTAGATTCTAAAATTTAATTTGGCATTTCTTCCACCGTGAGAAATTCCAATTTCATTACTAAATTTGAATTTGCTTGGATTAGAACATTCCCTTATCAACATCAAACGAGCTAGGACACACATGCTTAGACTGTATTTGCTAATGGTAAGAAAGCAATCACAAGAATTAAAATGAATGACCCTTTGCTCTAAATTTAAGTAATATTGATATTGATATCTTGAAATTTCAAAATGACAATTGGCAAAGCAGTTGTGGATAATGGAAAAGTCCGTTGGAAATCAATATTAGTAGTGTCAAATTATATATAAATAAAATCAATTTTAACTTTCTAAAGTTATTAACGATTTATAAGAAATTTATTACTAATTAATTTAATGAGAATTCACACTAGCTTCTTTATCTAGCAACACAGGTCGATGTGCCATTGAAGGGTGTGTTTGGGATCTTAAAGATCCAGACGTGCATAGTAATTTTTTGCTTTTTAATGATGGGACAATTTGACTTTTACATATAAAGTTATGGTAATATAGAAGCAAAAATATTTCTCCTTTTCCTCTTCCACCTTCGAGAGAAAAATTTCGGCCATGGGAAGTGGAGGAAAGAAATTAAATGTTAGGCCTAACTTTTCTTACAAATCCAAATATAAATCACATTATACCATCTAACTTTTATATAAATTAATGTTTTTGAAAAAGTCAAATGAAACAAAAGTTACTATTATCACCACTAATTCAAACACACCCTAAATCAGTGTGCTTCACACGTCAATCCTAATTGCAGGCCATGCCTTCCTTTTCATTTAAGACAAAAAATTTTGTACTGCGCAAAATATTGGCCAAAACAATTTGAATTGGGCCCAATATCAGCCAATTGTGTCGCAAAATGCATGTAGCCGAATTAGTGGCCTCTTGACCCGTTTTGATTAAAAAAGTCAGGGAACCTAAAACTATTACCCATCGAACGTGATAGGATTTAGACAAATGAGCTTTTCTATCGTAATATGATAAATTAATATTTAGATTTATGTTGAGAGATGTATCATTCAGTTCCTTAAACTTAATTGTCTTTTCAATATTCATGTACTAGCAAAAATATAACTACTACTCAATACCACTTTTTTTTTTTCGCGATTCTTGCCTCTTCATTTTTTCCCCTAGATTGATGACTGGCGCATCATTTTTGGGTCATTTAAAAATGCACTTCATTTTTTTGTGAGTGTTTTGTCGAAGGTTTTGATCCCTCTTGATATTAATAGGGTTAAAAAAAAAAGGCACATCACACCATAAATCCAAGCACTTTGTTGGCCGTCTAGTTTGCCGCAAGCGTACAGATCGCAAGTAGTATAAAAATATCGTTCACACGAGGACTAATGCACAAGTGAGATAATCAATGAAATTATGCAATCAATTAGGTTGAGTGAAATCATTTGAATCATTTATATCATAAGGGTTTAACAAATTCAAGAAAAATGGCAATAAAATGTTAAAGCCTAATTGGAACTTGTTGGAATATGGGCTAATCCACTCTAGTTGAATTAGGCCCAAAATGTGTTTTGGGGCAAAACCACAAATGAGAGAATATGTGGGAACAAACTGTGATTTCCTAAAATTGAATTTAAAATTCTGAAATATGGTGGGAACAGTTATGCGGTTGCAAAGAGGGTGGGAAGTTATGTTTTTTTGAATTAATTTGAATTATTAATAAATGAGGCATGATCCCGTGATTCAAGGCATAACCATACAAGAAAGTTATACAAGACATTGGCTCTCTCTCTCCCGGTGAAAAACTTCCTCCCCTTCTCTGTGAAACTCTCCTTCCTCTTCTCTATGCTTGTTGCTATGTATCATATTTGGATCCACTCCTGTGATTCAAACAACGCGTGGGTATCTGCAGTTAATGTTTAATTTGTCAGGTACACCGTTTTGGGCCAACAAAGCGCCTCCCTCAGCTCAAAAACGACATCGTTTTAGCGCCAAAGAAACAAGAGGTGAGCGTCGTGTGTGGGTTCGAACCCACGACCTCACCGTGTAGCACCACACGAGCTAGTGGCGCACTTTGCATTTGAAAGAAGAAAATATATATATATAAAATATTTAAATCAACCAAAAAAATAAATAAAAGGAAAGATGGGGGTCCTCCATGGGGTTCGAACTCGCAACGTTAAAGTGGAGACCTTGACGCCATACCAACTGGACTAGGCGTGATCTTGTCAAATTTAACAAAAATAAATATTAAAAAAATATAAAACATAGATTAAAGGGGGAATCTGCCGCACGACGCGTGAGGCCATGTGGCAAGGTCTTGTGACACATGGACCACACTATCGAACTTGGGACAACGCGTGGAGATTGAAGAGATGGCACATGTCACAAACGGAACTCATCACTGTGGCATGTATACGCTCCCGAGAGTGAGCTTTGTCCTATGTTATGAATTTTTCTAGAATTTTGTTTCTCGGAGTACGTGTAGGCACGTGAGACCTCCAAATGAGACACGGATAGTTTCTAAAAAATCCTAAAATTCAAGATCTTCATCTTGATATGCTATTTGTAACCCCCTAACAATTTAACCATATATTATATTCAAAATGAGTTATGTAACTCGTAATTCATTCTGATACCATTTATAATCCTTTCTGATACCATTTATAATCCCAAACAACCCAGACATTTAAAAACAATTACTTATTAAATGCTCAAGGTCTAGGGTACAAAAGTTATGATAAGACACCCAACCCACAGACCATTCACAATTTACAATATCATTCCGACTCAGGGCACAAAGCTCGCCCACAAGTCACCATTAAAAGCCACAAGAGTCAACAATATTTAGTCTTCCCCTTAAACATGCGGGTCCATAAATAATACTTAAATGGATACTTAACAAGTTAGAGTACCAAAAGACAGATTGTTACCCATAAGTAGAATATCCCGAAATAAACATAAGGACAAACAAATCAGAGTATGCAAGCCCTAAAGTCTGGCAATATACATTTCTCCTTAAGATAACCTAGCTACTTAGCCTACAGTGATAGCTATTATCAAACTGTTGGCTCATTCCCTTCACGCCTCGAACCACTAAATTCCTCTCTGAAAAAATATATATCGATAGGGTGAGACATAAAGTCCCAGTAACCAATAATCAATTCATAGAATATACAATACAGGATTATAAGTCAGTGAAGCAGTGCTAATATACGATATTCAAACAAAATAATGTTTTCCATTCAATACAATCAGAATGCACAAGTGATCCCTCCAACCTACTCCTCCACATCACGACTCCCCACTTACGTGTGAGTCACAATAAATCCTGGCCTCCCTCCTGGGTCTAGGCCGACTCCCCACCTGAGTGTGAGTCACAATAAATTCCCATCATCACAAGATCACCCAACTACTT
>JANTPZ010148691.1:0-10920 GCA_025593235.1 Vachellia pachyceras | reverse complement strand
GTTATTCGTGACCTAACAAGTCGTGGTGGGGATATAGAAGGAGGTCACTGTGTGCATCTCAGGACCCATTCGAATTGTTAGGGTTTATGATTTCAAAACCTTAGTGCGAAAAGCAATTACTCTACCTAACCCGTTGCGAACTGTGATGGCCCAATTCATTTTCAAGAGGATCTTTCCATAACACTTCCATCTTTATTCCGGTTTTGCCTAATTTTTCTTCTTCAATTTCTAAAATACCAAAAATAAGTTTTAGTTTCCCTATTTAGTTTAGTAGAATAGTTTAATTCAAACTAGAACCCCCTTTGCATTTTTGCTTAACAAACACAAATATAAGCTAAAAACTTTTGGTGCGCGATTGCTTCCGGTGAGAACGACCCTGGGTTGCAACTATACAACCCTTGGAGATTATAAATTTAATTCTTGGCAATTTTCAAGGTTGACCAACGATACTGTTTTGCGATTCGCGAGACAGGGCACGCCAACTGTTATTAAATCATTTTCTCTCTTTTCGTATTGGGAATGGTTTATTCCATATGCCCTGCTTTTACTGCTTTCTTTCTCTTGTGGGACTACATGAGAAGCACACAATGGTTTCCATTGGAGTTCTATCTGATTCCTGTCTATCAGGAATATGTTTCTCCCTGTCTAACAGGAAGTAGCTTGCCTAACTGCAGTGACTGGTCCTGCTTAATCCCTATCTATCAGGAATTTGTTCTTCTTCCTGTCTATCAGGAAGTGGTTCACCTAACTGCGGCGATTTATCAGCATACGCCTAACTGCGACGTTTTGCCTAACTGCGGTGATGGCATAGGAAAATCACCACCCCAAACTTTAGAGAGATACTTTTTGGCTAAAACATTTTCTAATATGCTTTCTGTTGGGTACTTCCTCTTCTCATCATAACACAACGTACCTTGTCCCCAATCAGGGAACCTTTCCTGAGCTTTCTTACTTACTTAGCAGTGGCATTCACTGATGGGAATCTATTTCTCATTCCCATACTTGGCCTAAGGATCACACCCTTCTGCGATGCCTGGAAACATAGTAAAATATCACTAGTTTAAATCTCATTGCCCACGGCATCTCTAAATTCTGCATTACTTGTCTTTACTATTCTGGGGTGTATCATATCATTTCTTTCTCTGTTTCTCATCATCTGTATCGTTATGATGCACTACCTGACTTTCCCTTCAGTAGGCTTTTAAGATTCCTTGACCAATTCATCTATGGTCATTTCAACTTTATAATTTATTCTCATAGGAATCTTTCATCATATACAGATTTAAGCCTATATACTAGCAGATAATTCATCACGAAGTATCCTCAAACTCCGCTGCTAGTACTATGCCTTTATTGCCATTAAACTTGGGTTGATTCACATTGGGAAATCTGTTGTGGTTACTGAAATTGTGGTTGTTGTTGTTACTATGTCTATCACAGTCTATCTGGCTTACTTGTAATAACTATAAAGCCTTTCAGCAACTTTAGTACTTCTGGTACTGTCTACTTTCTAATTTCTTTAGAAAATTAACTACAACTTATTCAACGTCTGCCCAACTCATTCTTATACTTAGCTGTCATAAAACATAACCTAAATAGCATTTATATATCATAACTATGCTTCATCTATTCATACCATGTACCTCTATTTACCTCTGGCATTAGAATCACTATATAGGAATTCATTACCATACCTATCCTGTCTCTTTGTTCTATAACTCTTTTGAACTCTTGGATTATTCTAATGTATGGAACTTTATCTCTGATAACATGTACTTTGTCCAGCACACGATCATATCCTAGCTCACCCATAGCTTAGGATGTCTAATAACCTTGAATGTTACTGGACTATCAGAGATTCTTTACTTGATCATCTCCTCTATCTCGTTTCAAGAGGTAAGGCCCAGTCTCGTCTAGTATCCTCTGCCTCAATGCAGGCTTTGGAGGGATATAATATCTATCTTTGAGCTTTCTATTCCCTTAGAAGTCTTATTGAGTTCTCTGGTTTCCCCTTGACTCATCTAAGTCTCTATACTTTATGAAAACTGATCCTCTTTCTGAACTTATTGATCTCTTCCTTTATGTTAATGAGAATCTGAGTGGTTTCATATCTATTAGGCTCTATATGCAACTGATTCAATACACCCCAATCTCGGAGGTTCTCTATCAGTCTCTGCTCTTTCATTATCATCATAGTCACCTGCGTTGTCTTCCTGCTCAATGCATCGCAACTACATTTTCTTTACCTGGATAATACTTTTTCAGGTAGTCATAGTCTTTGAGCAACTCCATCCAGCGTCTCTATCTCAAGTTCAGCTCTTTCTAATATTGTAATTACTTAAGACTCTTATAATCACAATACAGCTCGATGATTGTTTCATACAAATAATGCCTCCATATCTTTAGAGCATAAAATATCACTGCTAGCTCTATATCATGCGTGGAATAGTTCTCTTCATAAAACTTTAACTGTTGTGAGGCATAAGCTACCACTCGACCCCTGTTCATGAGCGCACATCCCAATCCATGCTTACTAGCATCATTGTATACCACATAGGTCCTATGGGGATCATGAATCACTAATATAGGCGTCGAGGTTAGTTTCCTCTTTAACTCTTAGGAACTAGCCTCACACTTCTCATTCAACAAAAAAGGTTGATTCTTTCTAGTGAGCATAGTCAGCGGTAAGGCAATCCGAGAAAAGTTTTGTATGAAACATCTGTAATAATTTGCTAGGCCCACAAAGCTCCTGACTTCGGTTACTATCCTAGACAGATCCTATCTCAGTACTGCATCTACTTTGGCGTAGTCTACTGCAACTCCTTCCTCAGAGATCACGTGCTTTGGGAATTTCACTTCTCTTATTGCCCTAGGTCGATTCCATCTCAGTACTGCCTTTATTCGACGTAGTTTGCAGTGACTCCTTCCTGAGGTTCACCTATCTTAGGAATTTCACCTTTGATAACTAGAACTTACTGAGCTTAGCGTATAAATGTTTTTCTTTTAAAACAGTTAATACAATTCTCAGATGCCTTTCATATTCATCTAAAGATTTGGAGTATACTATAACATCATCTTTAAGACTACGACAAACCGATCCAGGTATTGCCGAAATACACACTTCATGTCGTTTATGAAAACTGCAGGGGCATTCGTCAAACCGAACGGCATCACTAGAAATTCATAATGTCTGTATCTAGTGTGGAAAGCCGTCTTGAAATTGTCCTCAGCTTTAACTCGGAGCTGGTGGTAGCCTTATATGAGATCTATCTTGGAAAATACTTTGGTACCACTCAACTGGTCAACAAGTCATCAATACAGGGAAGCGGTATTTGTTCTTTACGGTCACCTTATTTAATTCACGGTAGTCTATACACAATCTAAGACTCCCGTCTTTCATTTTCACAAAGAGGATTGGAGCTTCTCAAGGTGAAACACTGCGTCTTCTGTAGCTAATCAAGTTCAAGGGCCTCTCTGACCCTTTCTATTCGGTTAAAATCTTCATCCTTGAGGAGAAATGTAGTTTTGTAGTTCATGGGCATTCATTCTAGGTTACGTTTGGCAAAATGAATTTACGGCGTTTGAGTTTCCCATAAACTATCTCCTCTGGACAAACTCTGTAGTTTAAACTTTAATCTTTTGGTTGCCTTTACATCTCGCTTGAACCTCGAGATAATACTATCATAGTAGATCCTGATCTAGATGAAGTGTATCCGAGGTTCTCTTCCATTTCTGGATCCTCTTCTTCTACGGGGAGCTCTTCCTCTAGTACCGGTATTTCTACCGGGCTTACGGGTTCTAGACAATCTAATCCAGCTCATATGCCTCTCTAGCCCATCTAGATATATGCTAACTGAGACCCTCATCCATGTAGAGTAGTGTACTCTCAGAGTCCTCGGGTGTTAGCATCCAGTATGCACTGTAGAGAAGCAATCCTATCAAACACTGGACCTTCATATCCGTTATCCCCTACATATTCTTGTAGTTTTTGCGCTAGGTCCTTCTCTTTCATGTTTAGCTAGTCACATTTATTCATAAACTCATGGATATGGAACATAACTAACTAACATACCATCATAAGAGGCAACCTTTATATACCATAACACTTAGCATTTAATATAACCAAGCATTACATGTTGAATACTAGTGCACAACATATCATTTAACAATGCACAACTTAATAAATAATAATGCACATATTGTATTACAAATCAAATCAAATCCTAAACCTTTTCTCTGATACCAAACAATGTAACACACCTTAACTAACCACTTTAGCTTCATTTTATAACCATTTGGAACCACTTTTGGGCCTTGAATAGCTTAAAAAGTCAAAAGAAATTAAATATGAAAATTTGAATTTTAAAAGTTGTTATTCATTGAATTTTAGCCCAACTTTTAGGGCATTAAAAATTTCTATAATTTTCACTGATACTCTAGCCCTTTTCCTTTCATCAAATTGCCCTCTAGATGGTCAAAAATTAATTTTTGAATAAAATTATATTTTCAGGATTTTCGGGCCTTTTTCCTTAAAATCGAAAAATTCGCCTCAATCGTATATTGGGCAATAATTTTATTAATTACTATAAAATTCCCTTTATTTTCCTGTGCTCTGAACTCAACTGATTGAGGTCTCCTGACACCTCAAATAATTATTTTCGGCCGATTTACCTTCAAAATTCTCTAAACAGAGATCTAGGCCGCATTTTGACAATATGTTAAATCTGTGTTAATGAGTGAGTTATGCTCTATCTTTTGGGCATCTGTGAATTTTTCTGATATTTTGGTCAATAGTTTGACTTTTTGAATTTGACTTTGTCAAATGACCAAAATGCCCTTACACTTCTCTTAATGACTAAAATGCCCTTACATTTCGAAATGGTAGTAGGGTTTTGATGAGTAGAGAGAATGAGAAAATGGGAATGGAATGGTTCTCTGCCTTCTCCTCCTTTTTTTTTCTAAACCTACCCTAATTAGGTTATATTAATCGTCCAGGGTCGGATCCAAAGAAGTGGGTTGGGTTATTTTCCATTTGGAGCATAATTTGGTGCTGATACGTGATATTCGCTGCGGCGAACCTCTCCCCAGAGTTCTTTGCTCGCTTGATTGAACTTTGGCCACGACGAACTATGTATTGCGTCACGACGAACTTTCTCAGAGCTGTCTTCACATGATCTTGTTCAGAGTTCCTCAAATGAAATAGAAAATATTTGAAGTATCATTTGCTCATGATGGAATTTAAGCACAATTATATCATTATTCATGGCAGATGCACCCAAAATCACACTAATCCAAATCAACAACTCTAAATCTCCAATTAAGCACAAGAAAAGGTCATGGAGGGCTAAAATTGAATTAAAAACTCTGGAAATTAAAGTATAAAGGTGATATAAATAAAGCTCAATCAGTTAGCAAATAATACAATACACGAAATGTTCCACAGAACTTTTAACAACAATTTGCTAAACCCGACAACTGTGAACTTCTGGGATTGTCCTTGGTCTCTCTTCAGCACGGATTCAACAATGCTTGCACAACTTCTACCATGCCTTTACTTTACTTTATTCGGGTCTATTTCAACCCCATTTGGAGATAATAACTAGCCTAGGAATTTCACTTCAGTCAACTAGAAGTTACCTTTAGCAAGTTTTGCATATAAACATTTAACTAAAACATTTGGAACTATTCTCAATTTTCTATCATGCTCTTCACCACTTGGAGTACATTGGTATATCATCTTGAAAACTACGACAACCAATCCAGGTACTGCCAAAAGATGCAATTTACATATTTCATAAAACTGTAGGGCATTTGTTAGATAAAACGGCATCACCATAACTTATACTGGCTATTTCTAATTCTAGAAAGCTGTCTTCATTACCTTTTCAATTTTCCTCTAAGCTGATAATAATCTGACCTTAATCACTCTTGGAGAACACGCCCGCTCCCTACCATTATCAGGCAGAACATTGATTCAGGTTAGTGGGAATTTACTCTACTATTACTTTGGCACTTTTCACATACCTTTACTTGCCTCAGACTCAGTAGTAAAACTCAACTTCACCTAGCATAAGGGACCATTTCTTTGGGAGATAAAACTAGGGCACTACTTTTGTATTCAATAAAGACTCTATCGGAGGAAAATCAACATAGGCCAATGATTATATCTATATCAAGGAATGGCTATACTCAATTCAATAATAGTGTTGTGATGCTCATACTGGACTATCCAATTCAAGCATGCACAATAGGTGACTACACAAATGCCATTAAGGTAAACACTAACATATCCCATGGCATCATATCTATGGTTAAATCCACTTGCCAACATGATTATGAATTATGAATAGATGGCCAATGCCTAAATCAAGATTTTGAGTATAAGATAATCTTTTACTCTAACTATCTCTTGTACTATCTCAGGCGACTTATAGCCCATTCCTGTCGGTAATCCTCCTTTATGAATTCTAGGATCTCAACTTTTTATCACCTGGTTGCACTCCTTTGCATAATGTCTAGGATTTCACATTCCTAGCACATGTTCTGCCCTATTAGTTATGGCCTACTATCATTATCTCTGCCACATAAACTATAGGGCTTCCACTGCGCATTCCTGTGGCCTCATCCTCTATGGATAACTCAATTAGACCTTCTCCCAACATTATGCTTCCCACCTTTCTTCTAGCCGGAGGTCCCTCTTAAGACAGTTTATCATTCTGAGTCGAAGCTCCAGTCAGACTATACTAGTTCTAACTGTCCTCTGTGACCCTACAAATCTCTATTGAGTACTAAAAGTTACCTCTCTTATCGGGCAATCTTTTTTTATTTCCATAATGAAGGCTTCAACCTTCTTCTCATTTGCTTAGCACTCCACCTTTCATTATTAACTTACTATTATATGTGGAGTTTCTTGTTAGATGGAGGTACTCAGCCAGGTATTCCTCACTTTACTCGTTCTCTCCCCTGTCTCAATATAAGGAATTCTGCTTCCTCCTTATATTGTACTAACATGGGGAATGCTTCTCAGAAACTGCTTGAGGAAAACTTCCCAGGTAATAGGGGTACTTCTGGCCCGCAACATTAACTGATGCTCCTCCATTATCCATCAACTTCTCTTTCTAAATTTTAAATTGCTAGCTAGGCTCTCGCTTGAAAGAAATAGCCCTTTACCCGAAATATTTTCTCCATTCGAGTTATTTATCTTTTTGCAATTTACACATCTATAACTCCTTCAAAGAAGGGGGATTATGCTTGCAAATTAAGCAATCCACTGCTGAACATCTTGCGGTTCAGCTACCTGTCTAGATACTTAATCAAATTCTACTAGCTAATGGACTTAAATTAGTCCTGGTTGAGCAATTTGACAGGGTGGTTACTGTTGTCAAGTAGCAAAACTACTGCTACTACCATGCTGATTGCAGCTTGCTATTCTCCTCTTGACAAGCTTATTTAACTCATGTATTGGTAATCATGATCTTTAATTAATCCGGTCTCTGCAAAATTATTTCCATTGGATCCTTTTGTACAGGTAGATCTCGAGGCCTATCAACAGCTCTGGTACTTCTCTTTCGTGCCATCTTTAATCCTTTCATAGCTATTTATAGCACCACTATCATTAGCACTGCAATCTCATGCTCAACCTTTATAGCTGTCACCTAAAATTGAATTTCTTCATGCTATCCTTTCCTGTGACTCATACTTTCAGTCCTCAGGGAACATGCTATAAACTAGAGCTTCCAACTTCTGCAAAAAGGCATCAAGGCCTTTATAAGGAAACTCTATAATCATTGTCTTTGCCATAAACCAAATCTCACTAATTGGTGTCATCTCACATAGGCAAAAGACCACTTCTTGTTCCCTACAGAGTCCTCTGTGTACGGGTCTAGCTTATAGGCCTTCCTGGCCCTTGCCATACTAAGTACAATTCCTGTCCATGTAGAGCAGTACGATCTTGCATCTTTGCTATTGACTCTTAATACTTGCTCTGCATATTTAAATTTTAAGCCTTTATACATCCTATGCATTGAAATCATTAGATGGGATCTCATCACTGGACCTCTCCCTTCTTGTTGCATATGCAACTCCCTTAAACTTCTAGATGACTTCAATGTATTAGACTCTCTCTCGCATGGCATTTACCTTGGATCCTTCGTCCATCTCTGGGTCTTCCTTTCTATCTGAATTATGCTCCTCTAGAAACTGGGGCTTATACAAGTCATTCCTAATTCTCATTCTTAAAGGAAGTCCATACCATGCATTATCCAGCTCTAACACCTCACCCTATCATATTGATAACTCAGGGCACATAATAATTTCATACATAACTGGACTATCAAAGGATCCCTGTTTAGCTAGCTCAGTAACTTCCATACTATTCTTATTCATACATTATACAATATAACATGCCACACAAGTCCAACATAAATCAATTTTCATAACATAATCAAATCAAGAGGACAACAGTTCCTATATAGCCAGAACCACGCTCTAGACCAACAAATGTTATACCTCTCTTATTTTCACCATATTATCTATTAGAGACCTTAGTTAGATCGCTTGAGGTCATTATATAAGCTAAAATTAGTTATTTGAGTGAATTTCAAAACCCACTCTAACTATTATTAATTAAAAGCTTGACATTTTAGGCCCAACTTTGAAATTCACAACTAATTCTATAAAATTTAAATCCATGTGATCTTGGTCTCTAAAGAAAACTTAACTCATAGTTTATAAAGAAAAATCATCCTTAAACCCCAATCAATTTAAAACCAGGTTGAAAAGACTTGAAAAGGTCACTATTCATTTGATCATGACGGAGGAATTTTGCCCCGGCCAACTCTGGTTTTCGTCACGACGAACTTTTGAACTTAGGGAAAAAGTTGCTCTCTGTCCACTTTCACCGCGGCCAATATTGGATTTGGTCCTGGCGAACTTTCACTTTCACCCCAGCGAACTTTTAATTTGGTCTCGACAAACTCTTCTAGAGCAACAAAATTCCTCTCAGGTCATTTTCGTCGCGACCAACTGCCGCTGACATATTTTTTGCTGAACTCCAAAAATTTATAACTTTTTGTACACAACTCAAGATTTAGCAAATTAGGACTCTATAGAAAGCTTAAAACGAGATCTACTAGCCTGAAAAATTTCAGGACCATTGGATTTCATTTGCTCAAAATTTCATATAGAGTTATATGAAAGGGCTTTTAAATCCCTTTTTCACCACATTGCATACTCCTTTTGATTTCTCCATAAATCTCACATGATAAACCCCTTACTTTCATTACATAGCATCAAAATGACTTAGTGTATGAGTTTAATTTACATTTATACAAGGGTTCAAACTTATACATTAACTAGAATGCAAAACAAACAATAGTTGCATTCTTCCCCGTTTTGCATTGGAAGCCACCTACCTTTCACTCTTGCACCTTTTCCCTTTGCCTTTGCTCCTTGAGCTTGTGCCTATGGTTTGCTATTGGAAAGGGTGAGATTTCAATGAAATCCCAGAAGTAAACAACTCTAACAATACATCTACATGCATGATTAAGTAAATAGAAACAAATATACCATGTAACCCAAATACTAAACCTTACTTCAATCACATTTGCACAAGGCCAAGGCATTCATTGCATAGCTACAACCATGCATTTTCACAATCAAGGTTTTCCATTTCAAGTGGCTACAACCACACATAAAACATGGCAGTCAACACATATAAAAATCAATGCAAAGTATATGTCAAAGATAGGAGTGTTGCTACCTTGAAGCTTTAACTTTCCAATTTAATTCTATGTGGCTTCCAGTTGCACTTTGAACTTCTTCTTGGCACCTTGGTACTCCTACACATGTCATAAAGCATTTGGCATCATCAACTTGACATTTCTAATGCACTATAATACTAAAAAACTTCTTAAAACTCTCTTTTCAACCATTTAAAGTTTTTGGCTTCTAATTTACCAAATATGATTCCAATGCTTCCAAAATTGTGGGTTCACTTTTACCCTACACAATTTTGCCTTCTAAATCCATTGGAAGCATCAAAACATTCAAAATCACACTTTTTCCCTTAATTACTGTAGCTGCACGAAATTTATCAAAATGGGAGGTGTAATATCCACCATTTTCTGTAAATAGAAACAGAAGCCAAATTAATAGATATCAGATGAGACAAGGCCCAGAAAGGAAGGTATAGAAAGAGAAGATGTCAATGGACTAAAGAGACCCTGGTCAATTTAGTCCCAATGCTTTGAAATTACTAAGAATGTAAACCAGGGACATAAACGTCATTAAGTAAAAAGACCAAGGGCAATATGGTCATTAGATAAAAAGGGCCAAACCAGTAATCAGAAGTCAAGTCAGAGCCCACAGATAGAAAGAGCAGCAAAGGTTGATGCTGTTAGGCCGGAAGTCGCAGAATCAGAGTTGGTCTAGTGGATAGAAGCCGATAGGAACTTCAAAGTTAAGCGTGCTCGCCCTGGAGAAATCCTAGGATGGGTGACCTTCTGGCGTGCCCTGTCTCGCGAATCGAAAAACAGTGTCGTTGGTCAACCTTGAAAATTTGCCAAGAATTAAATTTATAATCTCCAAGGGTTGTATAGTTGCAACCCAGGGTCATTCTCAACGGAAGCAAGTTGCGCGCCAAAAGTTCTTAGCTTATGCTTATGTTTGCAATGCAAAAATGCAAATGGGGGTTTGGTTTGAAAGGAACTAATCTACTAATCTAAATGCGGAAATTAAAACTTGTTTTTGGTATTTTTGGATTAGGGAGGAAAAATTAGGCAGCAATGGAATAAAAGTGGAAGTGTTATGGAAGATTCCTCTTGAAAATGAATTGGGCCATCACAGTTCGCAAAGGGTTAGGTAGAGTAATTGCTTTTCGCACTAAGGTTTCGAAATCATAAACCCTAACAATTCGAATGG
>JANTPZ010148689.1:2338-18168 GCA_025593235.1 Vachellia pachyceras | reverse complement strand
TCAATATTAACATGAAACACCCAGCTATAAATTGGATTTCTTTTCCTTTCGTTCACTTGAAGAGCCTTCCAGCCTTCACAATCGTTTCAAGGAGGTGTTTTTTTTAACCACTTTCTGGTTGAGCCGTTCTTTTAACTACTTTCTCAGCAAATCAATAACTTCACCTGAATGCTATTACTCAATTGTCGACCGTAAAAGTAGTGTGACCTTGTGGTAGATTCATCAAACACAAACCGAAGCGCTGAATGAACATAAATGGAGAAATTAGCAACATCACCGTTCTGCAAACACAAAAAAACAAAAATCAGAACACCATCAAACTCGAACACTTGGCCAATAAAATGCGATCGCAGCGAACCTCAAAGAAAGTTTCCCAGAGAAAATCGAGAGGGAGTTGTGGAGAGACGTTTGCCGGCATTTGTGGAGAGACGTTGCTATCGTCGTCGTCAGAGTGAGCGCTAGATCACGAAGAGAGAGTGAGGGAGAGACTGCGAGTTGAGAGAAGAGAGACTGAGGAACGGTGAGATATGAGAGAGTGAGCTGAGACCGTCTTGGACTATGTGTGAGAAGATTTTGGGCGGGATTTTTCAAATTTGAATAGTAACTATAGTGGAAGACTTTTTGTAGATATATTGATTCTCTTGTCATGGATATGGAAATGGATATAGATATTGAAATGGAAATGGGTTTTAAAAGTATGTTTGGTATGTCATGGAAATGAAGATGGAATCCATATATTTTTTGTATGAATGTTGATTTTTTTTTAAATGTAACAAAAAAGACTATTTTACATAAGTGAGGATATTTTGGTCCAAAAAAATTGGACTCCATGGAACCCAAATGAATTCCATAGGTTTGGGTATGGAATTGAAATTTGATATTTAGGTAGAATTGAATTCCACATGGAATTGTAATTCCATCATACCAAACATGCCAACATCACGTAATTCAATTCCAATTCCATTTCCACCCTCCCATTTCCACCATACCAAACAAGGCATTAGTTATTTCTCTTTTTTTTTAACAAATTATAGACATTTGTCATGGCAAAAGAGAAATAATTAGAAGAAATTTATGGGATATGAGATCCACAATAGAAAATAATTGAAGTATTTTATTAGATAAAGTATGGATGATTCGGCACTCTCGGAGTATATAATTATTTTTGGTAGATCTTGGTACTTCTATTAATATAATTTTGTCTTTCATAAAAGCATTGTGGTTTCAGTAGGCAGTTGGGAGCTCAAGAGCCCAATCAAAGCCCAAGATGATTTTATAATGGCCCATATTTTAACAGGCTTGGTCCTCATCTTGTAATGGGCTATCCTGATAGTTCACAAGATGAATGGCTGAACGTTTCGTTGCCAAAAAAGGTGAAAAAAAAAATCTGGACGCTGAAGCTTCAGACCAGACTTAACGAAGAGATCTGAGCCTTCGTAACCTGAGTTTTACCGGAGAGGCAAGGTCTGATTGTGTACACGATCTGTCCCGCCATAAAAGATTACAATGGATTAATTTTTTGATTGTGTTCAGTGGTTACCGCTTGTGCATGTATGCTACGCTGTGCTCATAGACGTTGGCTCAATTCCTTGTGTTTACTAATATGATGTCTCCAAACAAACTCTCAGATGATCGAGGGTTTTCTCCTCATTTCAGGTAACAAAAAGAAAAAAAAAATCGGTTTCCTGTGTGGTGAATCTTGGTTATGAACGTGAAGGAGTGCAATCAATTTTGAGTATGGCTTTTTCAGTAGTTATTCTTTGGTGCACGACATTTTAGTTGTTGTTGGACTTCGCTTTTTATTAACGGTAGTGAACGAAAATCTGAAAAGATATTAGTGGTTGATCTAGTTTCTGAAGCTATTGCTATGATTTAATGCTTCTAACTTCTCCCTTGAGTGTTAGCTTAGTTTCAATCGAGACTGGTATGGCTAACGGGCTTTTACCTGTTTGTTGTATTAGTGTAAAGTTCATTTGATATTGAACAAGTTTATTTGGTATCCTCGTAGTCATAGCTGAGATCATAAAGTTTCAGTTTTGATTTTCAAGTTCACATTGCAGTCATTCGGTCACTTTTTGGATCAGTCCAAGCGATTTCAAGGATCAGTTGTCTATTACTTTAGTCTACCTTGCACATTACTTGTTTTCTGGGTTCTATGCTTTGTTTTTCTTCTTTTATTTGTTAGCCTAGCTTCTTGGTGGAGGTTTGATGTTTTATAACTTCATCTGCTCTCGTTATGCTGATGATATATGTTTCTTTTATGGAGGCACACACCCTTGCAGATAATCCACATCATTGCAAGTTTCTTGAGAATATGGTCAATATACTCCATGTACCGCTACATATCTCAGACTGGGGCTTCAGTTGTCCTTTTCCTATTTGCTTGCCTGGCTCCATCATCTATCATATTTTTGATTTTGCAAAAGCCTTGGAAGGGTAGGCCACTTTCTAATACACAGGTAAATTAAATTTTTATTTCCTGCAGAGATTTGCAAAGCATTAAAGGAGACAAGTATTTTGGTCATAATACGGTAGTTCCTTATATAGTTCCTGTTGTTTTACAGGTTGTGCCATCAGTAATAAATGGCGGTATAACAGCTTTGTACCTGATCTTATGGGGAAAGGGACTGAAGTCATGTGGACCAGTTAGGTTGGTTTTGCTATACGTATTGCTATGCGTTTTATTCTTAGTGTGCAATATTATCTCCAAGAGTTACATATTCATTTTGTAGAATGCTCATAGAAGCATAGCTAACTATCTAGACTCTTGATAATTGGTTTCATTTTGTGAGAAAACTTGAGCTCGTAGGACATGGTTTAGTTGAAACACAGTGAAAAGTGATGGACAGCATGATAGGACCTTTGTTTTGAGCTTTTATATAAGTCTTAAGTTTAAACATAATAGAGTTTTTGGCAAAACTTCAATTTACTAAATCTTTATTTGAGGCACTTGATACTCTGACAGAAGCACAGGCATTTTGGGTCCCATACCCTATTAGTCAGATTGTAAGCACAATTTATGTTAGTTACCACCATAACATAACTTTTTCTGATCATAATTATATAGATGTCTTCTTTAACAATTCTTTGTGCCTATATTTCATTGTGTACTGAATATATGCATATTTTTCTTTATTTTGTCCGTAATCAAATTAGATCAATATTGGCTGAGTATTCTGGTGCTGTCCTTGGAGTACTGTCTGCTGTGTTGTATGGTAGGAGAAGTCATTTTTGGAACAAGGTAACTTTGTATTTTACCATGCCGCATGCTCTAAGTAAATAATATAATTATCGTATCCTTGGATGTCCAATTTTTCCTTGCTATTCATTTAGTGTTTTACTGTGGCTGTGGAAATGTAGTTTTTGTCTTGTTCATCAAAACATCATGGTTAAGGATGTAATGTAAATATGTTTATTGCTAATTGTTGACTTTTTGCAACTAACAGATAAAGAAAGCGAAGTCCAAGTTTTAGCATTAGTTTTGTGTTTGTGATAATTTTCAACCATTGTCATGACTGGTTCATGTCTTTGAAAGATTATTATGTCTTTAATAAGATGAAAATGTCTTATTTCCAATGAGATAGATGGTTTAATTGCCATGTTGAGATCTTTTTTCCTGTTGTTGACTGATTTAATGCGCCTTTTGTTATGACTAATTAGCGTGTTTAAAAAGTAATTTCTTCTCTAACAAGATAATTTTTTTCCCCTTATTTTCAACCAGATAGGTGGCCTAATTGCAATGTTGGCATCATTTTACCTGTTGTCAGAAGGGTGGGCCATGGCAACATATTCTCCGTTCTATATCCTTGTACACTCTGAGTTCTTTTCTCATGCCTAAAGTGTCTAACCTTCAAATATATTTTCTTCTGTTTATTCCTTTTTGCATTTGTCATGTATTTCATGCATTTTTCATATCCATGCTATTTAAACTTAACTGAAAGTTACCGTGGGAAGATAGAGATGATTCTGGGGCTCAGACTGAACAAATTTTGGGGTTGAAGCAAATGTTGGTTCCTATCTTTGCTGGAATTTTGTCAGCACTAAGAAGGGTGATTGCAAGACGTGTTTCAATCAAGGTAGTAATGGTGACTGAAAATGCCAGTGTGCTTATTTGGTGTTTGTTGTCTTGTATGTATCTTAGTTCTGACTCTGAACATCTTGTGTCTTCAGAATCAACTTAAAAGGCGACTTTACGCTCTAACCATTGCATCTGCAACATGTTTCATGTTTCCTATTGCCATGTGGGACATCGTCATTGTGAGTTCTATAATGCTATTCCCAAACCTCTGTTAATTCATGCTTCTCTCACTCTATATATGCATGCACATATTGTGGTTTTGGTTTGATTGACATTTGATTATTTCTCTGACTCCTCTTCCTTCCCTTCCTCACCATGGAGTCCTTCAGGGATCACCTTCTGACAGTGGTGGAAGATTGCCATTCTCAACATGGGCCTTTCTTAGCACTATTCTTTTTGGAAATATTTTGATATTTTATGCTGACAGCATTGCAGAGGAGAGGTATGCTATGATAGTCCTGTTCTGATAATATTTAAGTAAAAGGATGGTTTATTTGCATATTCATTATTATTTATCTCTTGCCAATTTGATAATTAGACAAGGTTCTGCATGATGATTAATTTTTCCTTCAACAAATAGTAATTTTTTCTTTATCCTATTGGAAAGCTGGATTTATTTATCACATTTTGAAAAATTAGAATCTATATCCGTCAATTTTTCACTATATTATCTTACATTACACATGCCTGAAATAACTTTGGTATAACCAAATTCACGAACGTTTTATCTAGTTAAGATATGAATGATAATGCTTTAGTTGCGATACCATTTGTTTGTTTGAGGATTTCTTATCCCCCACGTTAAGTACTCTTTTTTCTTCTTAATAAAGTTCCTTTTATTTTCAAAAAAAAATCTTGAGATTTCATTATCAAAGAGCACTTTTGACAGCTCTGAAGGTGGGCTAAAGTCCCTGTCATTTTATTTTATTTTATTTTATTTTTTATTTGTAGATTACACATGGTTTTCTCCTCGCCAAGGCATTTAATGGAAGCTGGTGCATGCATCATTGTGATGGAGTTTGTCTACAAGATGGACTTTTCCCTTTTTGGCTTTATGGTTTGCTGCTTGATTCTAGGTTTTGGTATGCCCTTCACTTACTGCTGAATGTTATTACCAAAGTTTTTATTGTTCATGGATTGTATTTGGAGTTAAAGAGTTTGATGATTGTATATTGTGCTTTGTCTATGACATTTATTGTTTCTTGTTAGATTTTTTATTCAACTTGCAGGTAAGGATGTTGGAAAAGACCTCTGAAGTATAATATCCAATAGTTGGAATTTTTCGTATAAGAACATCTAATTATTGGTTTATTAATAAATACGATGCAACCACTAGCTATAGTAGTTTGTTTTTATTACTCACTTTTTAGTTGGACAACCCCTTATTCTTCTTCCAAGTCAACAAAAAAAAAAAAAAAGCTTTTCTTGTGGTTTCTAGCTTGAATTACAATTTGGCTTAAAAGGACTTTGTTATTTTAGCTATAGCCATAATCATCTCAGCTTCGGGATTAATTTGCTTTACAAGACATGACTTTAATTATCAGGAAACAATGAAGGATAAATTAGTTGTCTAGTGGGAAAAATTAGTGGCTGTTGGTTGTCAAAAGAATGATAGGTTGGTGAAGTCAGTGCTAGCAGAATTTTGGGAGAGAGAAAGAGGATGGAAAATTTGAAAAGAAAGAGGGAGAAAATATAGAAAGAGATGGGTGTGGCGGAATAGTTTGAATTATTTTTCGGTAGGGAAAGGTAAATACAAATGAATAGTCTTAGGGCTTATAACTAGAGCCCAAATCCTAATCCTGGTGAAACTTATATGATTCTAAGAGATGAGATACTCTTTATTCAATATAAGATTAAAGATAAATGTAATCTTAAAATAAATTGAATCCTAGACTTTTAAACTAAATTTTGGTAAAATCTGAACAAATCCTAATCAGATTAAAATTCTATTAAGTCTTGTATTCTTGATTGATTTTCTACTCCTAATTTTCAGATTTTCATCATAAATTTTTTGTAACTGCCATTCAATGTGGACCCAATTCATTATGTAGGGATATATGAAGCAACTGCTGTGGAGCGAGGTAGACAAGATTCTTTGGGAAAGTCAGATTTATCAAATGGAGAATCATTGGATGTGGACCCAATTCAGATGTCTCGATTACCCACTTGATGTGCGTATATTTCTCCTCTCAAGTATTCATTTCCAATATTGGATCTCTTCTCATTGTTTACTTCATAGTGGTTCATTATTGTTTGTGCTGGAAACTTTTTGGTCTATAGTTGGAAGCATCCTGTTGACATCAACTTTTGATTTGAGCATGGGTATGTTATAACTAAGTTTATCATATGATGATGCTGATGGCCATATTTTTCAAGGCATGATTGATACTTCTATTAGCAATAATTATGAAGACATTGATATGTAAACTGTCAAGTGGAGAAGATAGGAGAGAGAAGGTGGAAGGGGTTAAGAGGAACATAGGAGAGGTTCAAAGTATAAGTGAAACAGAAAGAGAGACGACAGGCAAACTGAAAATGCTCTTATGCTTCATTAACTGTCAAGACATCTAACGCAATGACAACAGGGGTTTATTTATAGTCTAAGATTCCTACCAACCCCAACGGCTAATTAACAACCAACAAACTTCACATTCATATTTATTTTCCTTAACAGACATCTATAAAAGGGGTTCGCTTGAGAGATGCTCTAATTACAGAGTTTTCCCTTTTACTATGGAAATATGCCAAATCTCCCTTGAAAGCTTTTAACCATGATAAGGTTTTGGAAACTTGAAATTTCTAGCTTTGTGCCCATTAAGGAAATTGATATGTAGATCTTTTGCTACTTTGGTGAAAGAAGATGGATGATGGAATTTAACAATTTGGGATGAGTTAACAAATATGCCTTGTTTTGGCATTATGCAGTTACTCTTTTTCAAGGGACTGGCAATAGTGATTATTCAATTTTGATTGCTATTTCTTGACTTGGTATTAAGGCAAGTGGTTCTTTCCATTTGCCACAGAAAAAGAGTTGTCATGTTAGGCAACTCTGGGTTGTTCTTTTCACTCTAATGCCAGGCCAGCTTCGTGTCATGCATCCTTCATGGATTGAAACTCTTCATTTCACTCAGAGGAAATACAGAATTTTGAGCCGTAAAATTTTTAAAACGAAAGCTTGCAGAAATACTGGAAGTTTGTTGCTTCTGTTGCTTAGATCTTGTCTTCTTCAATTGCTTAGATCTAGGTTCAAGATCTCATGGCTGAGCCTGATGGTGTGCTTCAGGTTGGAAGAAGATCTTAGGTTTAAGACATAAACTGTGAAACACAGCTTTCGTTTGTTCAATTACTTCAATCATGAGCTCAAATTACTGTGTTTATGTAAGGAAAGAGGAAGCACTTGATGATCTTGACAATTGAAGCAACGGACATCCAGAAATAGCTGTTATAAGTTTCTGGCTCAAAAGATTGTGTTCTATTTAAGTGAAAAGCAGCATTTTTCAGATGCTGAGGGCATATTTTGTGATCTTGACGAATGGATGAAATGCCAAATTTGCCTCGCGTGACAGTTCCATTTTCTCGTGCCAAATAGAGAATCTTCTCTCTATAGTAAACTTGCCTCTTTCTTTTGCCAGGTTATTTTTTGCACCCACAGGCATGACCTATTGACCTGAAGCCTGAATCCTCTTGATATCATTGCGTTGTACTTTGTCACCAGCAATTTCATTTTGTGGCCCCAGTTGCTGAGAAGCTGTTATACCCTTTCATAATCCTAATCCTAGTCTGCTTGAAAATGTGTTATCGACCATTCTGGAAACTTCCATTGCAGAGCTAGTTGAACTGGCAACCGATTCTCGAAGTTGTTGACGATTGATCTGATCTTTTAGGAGCACTTTTGATCCACAAGTCCATTATAATTTGTTGTACAGGATTATTAATGTGCCATAGTGCCGTGTAATTTGCTGAACGATTTAACTAACTCAATCGCAGTTAATATTTTCCCAAGTTGAAAGATTGATATTTTATATTCTCTTATTATTATGGAATTATGGAAATATTATTTAAATCTTTGGATGCAAATGAATAGCCTCTATGCAGGCATGCAAATCATTGAAATTAAGTTTAATTAGCATTTTTAACCCTTAGTGTCATAAACTAATTTTTGTACATTTAGCACCCTAAAGTTTTTTTTTTTGCAGCAACACTTGGAGTGTTGCTAAAGTTTTTTTAATATGTTGAATGTACCAAAAATTAGTTTATGATATGGGGTGTTGCTAAAAAAATTCGTTTGTAGATTTCTTGTGACCAATACAATTGGTGATGCAGCAAGTAATGCTGGAGCAAACGAATGAGTATTTCAATTACAATCTTTAAGATACGTTGATCATTGTGGCGGAATGCCTGAATGCGGAGGCAGCTAAATCGTCTTGGAGAATTAAAATTGAGTATCGTGCTGATACATTAAATAAAAGTTTCTCAAACCTCTAGGAAAATGGATCTCTGGTTCAGTTTTCTGAAAAATTACCAATCGATTTTCTCTTTTAACTAAACCAATTGATATTCTCTGAGCAAGAGTAATAAATAAATTTGAGAACAATCAATCATGATGAAAGAAAAACTTGCAAGGAAATTTAGAAATCTTGAACCACTTGTTTGGTCTTGCATGAGCAGTTGCCCTCTAGAAGTGGTGCTCCTTTTTCCTAGCGGGTTTGGTCAATCCTTTGGTGATAATGTGAGTAAGAATCCCAATGGGGCAAAAGAAAAGGCAAAGAGACACTGAATGCCTAGTCTCAATTTGATTCTCCAGCCCATCATGGAACACCTGCCTGAATACGTCACCAATATTTACATCAGATCGCTTACTAAAGAATGAAAGGCACCAAAAAAGTGAAGGAATGTGAAACCAGATTTAGATTCTTTCAATTTTGTCCTAGAATTGACGACGTCAATTTCAGAGAGAACCAGATACACTTTTTGTGGGACTCACATTGTGGAATCCATTGAAATGAACTCTACCACCGATGTATCTTAACATTTTGTCAATCTCTTTTTGAAATTGTAACCATCATTTTTTTCCGTAAACTGAGGACCTGAATGTATAAAAGCAAGGAAGAGGAAAAGAAAAGTGGACCTTGCAGCAAAAAGATCTACAGCGAGCAAGTGAATCCAGGCAGAGGCTAAGGTCATCTCGTTAGTGAACATTTTTCCTATACTAGTCAGCTGCATCAAGTACACCGAAAAAGACGGAGAAGAGAAGCACAAAGTTGGATAGAACTGTTTTGGAAAGTGAAAACTTTAATTCATGAATGACCACACACCTCCGGAAGCATGTATTTGCTCGCAAATATCAGCCGAACAGTATCAGGGGTCCAGGAAAGGTACAGTAGATAGGCATACAAAACCCCAAGCACAATGTACGGTACGCTACTCTCCATGGACCTCTTAGTCTGCATTTGGCATTTTGGACAGTGCATCACATAATTTAACCATAGAATCAAACCCCATTTGACATGGAATCAATCAGAAGAAGAATATTAAAATTTACCAAACCAAAAATTTAGGACCATGGAGAGAAAAGTTAGGAAGTTTACAGGGGACTAAACCTAAGCCTCCACATTGTTTACAGGCAACAGAAGGGTTATCACTTACCTATGCTTGTAAAACGATGTTTCCATGGACCAAATAATAGAAGACAAATTCTGTCAAGATATTTTCCCAGTTATGGTAAGAAACATACCAACTCAGATTTTGGAGCAAGAACCATGAGTGTGTAAAACGGGAGTACGGCCACCGTTCCCAAGGTAAAGACACTGCCAGCAAGTTGAGTGCCAGATAACCCTGCAACATAGAGGTAGAGGAATGAAAAAAGGGAACTAACGTGATCATCTCAAGTTTATGCAATAACGAATTATAGAATTGACCACAGAGACTAATAAAATTAAAAAAAAATACAACACCAGTTTAGTATAATGAAACAATAGGGAAAAAGGAAGTTTTGGTCCCTAGAGTTGTTGATTCGGTCCTTATAGTTTGATTATTAACAATAACGTCCCTATAGTTTCATAACCATATAAAAGTAGTCTTGAGAACAGTGTAGGGGAAATGACCATGTAGCAACCAGAGTTAATTTCATAATCACGTAGTTCTAAACTAGAGCACCTCTTTCCCCAAAGGGGAATGTTTTATTTTCCCTACACTATTTTTAAACTATAAGAAATACTTCTTAATGGTTATGAAACTATAGGGACGTAGTTAGTAATAAACAGTTGAAACAAGTCACTCAATCATGTTTTAAAGCCATTAAGGCTTTTCAGCTTGAATTTAAATGGAACTTTCAGGTCACAGTTAAATCATCCTGCAGTGAAATAGAATGGGAAGAATTCAGAACAGTAAAGATAGCAAACATCAGCACTTACATAAAATTTCCAGACACAGGTACGTAACAGAAAGGACAATGAGGATATCTGGCCTCTAAAACTTGACAGAAGAAAGCAGAGTAGGTTAAAGCAACAACCATTCAAAATAGTAATAACGTTGAACAGCATGCATTTGAACTTCTCGCATTGCACATATCAGGTACGTAATGGAAAAGGGCCAATAAAAAATATATGATAATCCCTTGAGAGTTCATACAGACGGGATGATACATATGTATTTGTAACAAGCATAAGCTAATTTTATGAACTTATGCACATATACTAAATTGATAGTTGTCTTAATTTATGAGATTCACATCAAATTATACTAGAGATTTCAAGACCATCCTGCATTATTCCTGGAACTATTTGCGATTCATTTTTGTTTTGTTGGCAAACAGTTAATGATGCCTGTGAAAAAAAATCAGTTAATGATATGCCAGCTTGCAATAAGTGAAATTATATTTATGGGAATCCAGGGGGAAATTCATGGGTTAAATAGACTGCTGACATGTATATAAAACTTTCAGCCAAAAAAAACAAAAGGAAAGGAAAGGAAAGGAAACTTACAGCAGAACCTGCAACTTCTGTTATTCATAGCATACATATAATAATGGAATATTTGCGCAAATCAAATTATTACAAATTTTAGCAAAGCCCTTGAACTACACAGAAAAGCACAAGATTGATGATTCCTGGAATCAGAAGGAAAAATAAAAGCAAAGTAGCATGTGTAGTATAAAAAGAAATTACATGAAGCACGTGTTCCACTGCTTTTTGAATAAAGAGTTCTCACAACTTTTGGCTTAACAGGTATTCTTGACCCTCCTAAGAAACTCCAGTCTCTGCTTAAGTTAACCCTATGTGTCACAATTCCTGTTTTAGAAAGCCCAGCATCATTTCTTCTTGTAAGAAAAGGAAACGTTTGCCCCATTCCATCATTGCAAGGTTTTACAGTCTGCCACAAGTGATCAATCAGTAAATAATAGAACCTTAACTGTAAGCAACCTTCTTGAGCCCCGAAATATTCATTTTGTTGTTTATACACAATAATGAACGAAGTACAAGATTTGACGGCTATCTTCCATAACAAGAAAACCTTTTTGAGGGAAAATGACAAGTTGTTGAGATGATATTTTGAATAAAAGCTCAATTCAGTACAATAAGCCAGTGTTGTATGACTAGACTGATAGTTGCTAGCTCAGATCAACAGTAAAGAAGCTTCGCAGCAAGCAGCCAGACACTGAATTATAAATGTAGCACGAACTCGATAACAAGAATTACATTCAAACACTACATTAACTTAAGGCAAGAAGACACAGACAGAGAACCAGTTTTGGCATAATGGAATTTCTATACCATCGTGGTGCATCTAATATAGATCCACAGAATGCCAAAAACACCAACCTCAGATCCACCAGATTTGAAAGCAAAAATTGTGCACATATCTCGCTTATACAAATCTTCACCAGACAGCCAATCCCAATCATGAAACAAGTACGGAAGTTCGAACATTCAAGGAAAAAGGCAAAAAAAAAAAGGAAAAATGAACTCAAATCCAGTGAACCTTCTAAGAAAGCAAGAAATTTAAACAGCAGCAGGAGAAATTAGAAGCGAAAAGAACAAATCGAATAATGGATAACACAGAAACCGTACCTTGAATGCTAATAGCGGAGAATGGGAAAGGCAAGAAGAGAAGGCCATGATTGACGCAATTGAAGATTGAACAAGAATGACCGCTTCATATATAGAATAATGCACCGCCGAGAAAGCAAGCAAGCAGTGACGCAAGAAATTCCACCGACGGAAGCGGAGAAGCAGGGGGGAGCGCACTAAGGGGGGTAGTGATGATTGATGAATGAAGCAGTATGGAAATGGAAGAAAAGATGCAGCAGAAAAGCAGGCAACGTTCATCTCGCATGCCTGCACTATCTTTTGTCTCTTTCTGCTTTTTGGATTTCGAACCTCTTTCTCTATTGGTTGCCCCAATTTTATAAAGCTTTGACTACTTTCTCTCACATACTAGTCATATGCTTTCTTTCCCTCTTATAAACGTAACAAATCATTCCATAATTGATAGCAATAATAGCATGGAGATTTAACCTCAGATCTTAAATAAATAGAATATTTAAGAAATGATCTCATAGAAAAAAATATTTAATAAAAGGTCTCATTAACAACACATGGTATTGTCAATACAGCATAAGGTGCTGTCAATACAAGGACCTCATATTGTTAATGTGACCTCTCATTAAATATTTTTCTTCATGGGACCATTCCTTAAATATTTTACTTATGTGGGACCTGAGACTAAATCTCCCATAATAATAATAATATTGGAATTCGGATTTATTTTTTAAAATGCAAACGTAATAGTGAATATGAAAAAATAAAACTCATTATAATATTGTCCCAAATTCTTTAGTAGGATTCATCCAATTAGCATTTAATTGTCATCTCACCCAATAAAACTTAATTTACAGAGGTAAATACGGTTTATTTTTTTAAAAAAAGAATGTATATTGAACAAAATTGAACATACTGTTATAAAAATGAGAAATTTGAAATTAGGGAGATAAAAAAAATAAGAAGGGTGATGTGTTGATATGAATAGACACCATATAACTTGATGGGTCATGTGATATGAATGTATGTATTGATGGAGTATATATAAAAGTTCATGAAAATCCACATAATTTAATATTTATAATACTTATAAAATTAAAAAAAAAAGAAAGAAAAAGAAACCCAAGTATCATTCTACTCTCCAACAAAATAATAAATATAAATACATTTGAGTAACGTATTTAACTTTCCCGACAAAAGTCAACTAGTTCTTATATTAAAGAACATATATGCTATTAAAAATTTAAATAGATAAATATTTTTTAAACTAATTATTGTGACTTCTAAACACAGATATATACTTAAATTATTTGGCTTCATTGATCTCTAAAACATAAGTTAGGTGGGGCTTATATTAAGAGCAAAATGAAGTACAATATTGTTGTATATCAAATGTGATATAATAGGATGTATCAAATAAGATAAATTTTATTAGGGAAATTTACTGTTTAGTCCCACACAGTAGAGATATTTATCAAATGGTCCCAGATTTTAAAATATTTAGCTAACAGTCTCAAGGTACCAGTGTGTAATTAATTTCAGGAGGGAAAAGACACAGATGCCCTTGATGCTTGAAAAGGGAAATCTGTAGGTGCCTTTCTCTTCATCTCCATTCACGAGGGAAGAGTGTAGCACAGAGAACAACGAAGTGAATGGAGTGAGCAGCATAACCGTCTTCCACCTTGTTCTTCCAAAGATTTGATCTTCCACTTGTTCTTCCACCTAGTTTCTGTGCGTTTTTTCCCTAAATGTTGGAGAAGCTGTGATGTGCGATTGTGCCCTGTATATGTGGTTCGATGAAAGGGTTCAGGTGGGTTTAACTATTTGATGTTAATTTATTGTTCTCAACTTTCATGAGGAAGCTAATAAGATGCAATGTGTAGTATTAAATGGTGTGGATAGGTTTTAAATGGTGTGGTATGAAATAGGAAGTTGTGTGCTCTGTTTTTGTGTTATGTGTGGTGTGTGTCTGAAAAAATGGTGATGTAAAGAAGATGGAGGTGAAAATGGAGGTTTGTGAAGAGCTAAAATGGAATGGTAAAATGTAGCAGATGAGGTTGTCAATAGAGGGCACGATAGTTGTCAATATAGCTGCCTAGGTTGTCAATGACAACTATATGACTGCTGGGTTGGTTTTATTGTAGATTGATAGTTGGTCAGTTTTAGTAGAGGTTGGGGTTGAGTGTGTGTATTAATGTGATTATCTCTTGGATTTCTTTATAGTTATGGTGCTTGAAGGGTGACCTAGTGAAATGTAAAGTATGAAGTGTGGATATTGTGATCAATTTATGATAGATAGCCTGAGTTGTTTTCATCTATCTTCTAACGCTTTACAATTTACATCTTAAAATGATCAGGTTCCTGATGTTGAGCTAAATGCCTTGATGAGAACTTTTAAGATGAGACCTCTCTTGTTCCCGGTAAGTTTCTGTTGATTTAGTTCATTAATTTTAAGACTTTAAGGTTTGACTTTATGAAATCAGTTTCATCTTTACGCTCTTCAATATCTTCTTATTTGCTCTCATTTTTTATTTTGATAGTGCAGTTCCTGTTCTTGCTACTGGGAAATTCTTTTATAACAATTGAGTTGTTCTTTAATATAAACCAACTTGGATGTTTCGTTCTTGCTTTCTATTTTTGACTTGTTATAAGAGTGAAATTGTGCATTTAAGGCAAGACAACACTAATATCAATTTCTTACTTTCTTCCTCCCCAATAATATTATAATCAGTACCTGCATTTTCTTTTCTCATGAATGGTTTATTGATTTCAGTTGGCATGTTCAGTAACTGTTGTTTTCAATTGTCAAGGCCCACTGTATGCTCCTGTATTTGTGGGTAGTGGAATGGTTTCCAGGACATTCTCTCATATAAACGTTGACACTTCTGCATCTGCTGCATCTGAAGCACTTGCTAACAGTAAAGAAGCTGGTGCATTAGCAGCTTTTGATCGTATTCCATTTTCATATGTATCTGCCAATTTTACTTATGACACTGATAATTGTGTAAGTTGACAGTGATGAACCATCTGGAAAGGACAGTATGAGTAGTGATTCCTTGGAGAGTTGACTTGTTATATTTTGTTAATAATTGCTCTGTATATAACAGATTGCTGATTTATATGGAATAAGGGCAAGCCTTCTCGATGGTGGTGAAATTCGTGGGGCAGGAAATGTTTGGGTATGCCAAGAGGTAAACAAGTGGCTGGCAGAAAGCTTTTTTTTTTTGGCTTAGCCATGAGGGAGCATACCCTTTTTCTGACCTCAATGAGAGAACCTACCTGGGTTTTGTATTTTTCCGTTCATTTTAATTTGTTTCTTTATTTGCCTGCGTGGAACAACATGAAAGCATTAGCATCCTCGTTTATTGTTGGATCATCGTTGTATATACTAACTTTAAGATTTTTTTAATAATTAGAATCTTGAAAATCTGTTATCAATTATCTGCATTGTAAGTCCCTTCTAAGTTTACTAAGGGTAATTTGCTATCCTTAACAAGATTTAGTTTATGCTGTATGGCACAGGAAAGTAATATATGCACACAGACCAAAATGTAGTAATTCTCACACTTATGAAATAAGAATTAAGGGGCTTCAGCCATTTGGCCAAATATAGTATAAATTTCAATTCCTTAATGTATATACTGTTGTTTCTCATAGGGTGAGGAGGATGAAGCAGCAATAGATTTGAATTTCTCTGGAAGCTTGGCATTTGA
>JANTPZ010148684.1:0-11183 GCA_025593235.1 Vachellia pachyceras | reverse complement strand
GAGTAGTAAAAAGAGAGTATGAAAGAGAAAACCTAGGTTTCAAACCTAGGTTTTGAAACCTAGGTTTCAAAACCTTGAAACCAAACCAACCCTAAATTGAATTTTGATAAAAAATGAATACGACGTCGTTACCCTCATTTGTTTATTTTGATATATAGTGATGTTCAACTTGTTTGAAGCAATGTGTTTTATTCATATTTATGACTTATACATTGGGTCCTGATTGTCTTTATGTTTTTACTTGAATTAAATTTTGGGGACAAAATTTTTTTAGGTGTGGAGAATTGTAATATCCTAATTTTTTTAAGATTTAATTAAAAAAAGAAGAAGAAGAAAGAAGAAAAGATTAAAAGGGGCTGAATTGTATTAAGATAATATAATTAAAATGTACTTGTTAAATTTAAATGATTAAAATAAAACTTCATATAAATTTAAATGATCAAATATAGACTTTAAACGTTGGACAAAACTTCTAAAAACAAGACTTACTATAAGAGTCATTTAACTTTTTAATTTAAAAAAGTTAAATAAATTATTTAACCATAGCATATATTCTAAAATACATATATGAATCATTATATTACTTCCAATCCCTAATGTAATAGCCGTTTGACTTTTGGAGAAGATCAAAAAGTTAAATAAATTACTTAATTGTAGCATATATTATAAAATATTTATGTGCATATTAGATTGCGGAGTTAAATCCTCTCGAGGTCAGGATCAAAGTTCTATTTCCTTTCCGTGAGTGTAAACTCCATCTACTCTGCATTTTTTGACAAAAGATTGTATCATGCATTTTTTACGTAAGACAGGTGCCTATTTGTGAACACAATGAATAAGTGTTTTTACGCGAGTTAAGGTAAATATGTAAATGGGATTATCTTATTTTAGAAAAAAACACGGTTTGACTGATTTTTTAAAAGTTAGAAGCTTTGTCAATTAGATCAAGAACCCCGTTAGCTGTTACTAATAAAATGCGTTGATCAATCCTTTTTCTCTTGCTATAACCCGACCAACCCATTGGCATAAAAAGCTTGCTTGGACAATGTTAATATTTAGATTAACTTATTTTAAATTATTTCATGTAATATAGGTGAAATAAATTTTTTTCTAGATTCACGTCAAAACGTTTGTGATTTTCCAAACAAATGCTTAAATCAATTAAAACTAAAAAAGGTAGAGTGAATCACTGTGGGGACTCCGGGAGGAATTTAATTAATTGAAAGTTTCAAATATAAATCCGTTACCATTCATTGTACTTAAACATATCATTGCTCACTTATAAATTATTTATTGAATTTTCGGATAATTAAGTATCTTCGTCAAGACGTTGTAGTAATTCTTAAAAAGCAACTAGTTGGATAAAAAAATGATAGTCGACATAATTTTTAAAAAATTCACTTTTTGCTCCAAAGTCACTGTGCATGTTCGGAAATTTTTTTTCTTAACAGTGCAGGTAAGTTAAAATAAAAAAATATTGGAATCTGTAAAATTATCTTGAAATGCGTAAACTCATTTTTCCCAACGGATTCTCAAACACACACTTTCTAACTTTAAAATTTTGGTTCTCTTACTTTTTTTTGTTAACGTTGGACTCATTTGGGAACGCGGTGAATAAATGTTTTTAAGTAAGTCGAGATAAATATGTGGAGAGGATTATCTCGTTTTACAAAAAAATATTGTTAAATTGGCTCTTGACTTCTTCAAAAGGAATGTCAAATAAATCCATTATCTTCGTATTTAAACTCCGCAAAATTAACTTGTCGGTGTATCATCTGAATAAATTTTATCAAGCTAACATTTTTGCATAAACATATATTCTAATATAAATTATATCACACCTTTACCTCAATGTTAATTTTATTTTTTTTAACAGCGGGCAGATTGGGCATATGGCCCCCGGAACCCCCGGTATCCGGCGTCTTTTCTGGATCCTTGGCCTTCTTTCAACTGTTCAGATAATCCGGGGCAGCCGACTAATTTGGAGCGGGGAGTACTTTAGGAGTACCTTTTAAAGTGTTTTGCACCAATGATGGAATACGTCCCTTCGAGCGCGGCTCCAGGGATTGAATTCTCGATCCCTGGAGAAGTGACAACCGTCTTAATCGCTGCCCCCTAAAGCTGGGTGGTTACCTCAATTTTAATTTAAAATCAAACGGAATGAGGCTTTGGGAACGATAATCCAGACAACTACATACAAGATGATACGCCTTGAGAAGATCATTGGCTGGAAACCCACAAGTTTCCGCGTCAACGTCGCCGGCTTGGGATTGAAGCTGCATTCGTTTACATCAGAATTCACACTACTTAATTGCTTAAAGGATTAAAAGCTTTTAGCTTTATAGGTTAAAATATCACCCAAAAATGAATAAATAAAGCGAAGTACTGGGCAAGTATACTTCACGAGACGTATTTTCTATGAAGCCAACTTCCTGGAGAGCAATGCATGTCAACCAAGTGAAGACCTTGATATTTTAATGATTGTTTAAAACCTATAAATAACAAAACGATTATTTTATCCTTAAAAATGGAAACAGCACCACCATGTTTAGAAGGGGGAGGGATAGGATGAAGAAGAGGGTTCCTGTTCTTACTGTTCTACCTTCTCCCTCCTTGGCTTCGTCTTCAACCTTTAACAATGGCAAACAAAAACTCTCCTGCCAAACCTTCTTGGGTTGTTTGGATCAATATTTTCAAAAAATAAATGTACATTTAACATTATTTTTTACAAAATCAGATAATCTTTTTCACGTATATATTTACCTCAACTTACGTAAAACTACTTTTCTGCCATATTCATACACACTAAAAAACATACAAATCAAAGTGTTTTTGGTGTAAATGATGGTGATGCTCAGATCTGAAGGGTGGAACCACGAGGGGGGATGGATGTGGGTCATGAGTACGTGCGGTGTTCAGATTTGAAGAGGGTGACATTGTGGTGCTCAAATTTCCAAGGAGTCAGGAGGAAGGAGAGTTGTTGTGTGAACAATGGTGGCCATGGTGCTTAGATCTAAGGAAGTTGACGGAGGATGGAGGTGGGATCACGACTTTTGCCGGTTCTCAGATTCGTCAGAGAAGAAGAGGTGAATTGCAGATAGTGAAAATCAGAACTCGCTTGCGCGACGACGGAACCTTCGGTGTTTGTTTTGTCGTCTGCTGCAAACCCACCGGTGTTGGTCTCGTTGTGCTTATGTGTATATGAGCTGAGGGGTTTGACGGTGGCGAAGTGGCAGAAGTTGCATCAACTTAACATTTTGATCCTTTTTACAAGTTTTCATTCAAGTTTATCTCATTTTTATACAGATTTCACCCATAATCAATTACATTTCCTGTCTCCATCCTTCCCCGATGCATTATCCCTATCATTTTTTTCACTGGTAATTCTTTCGGTCCTTATAAATAAAAGCACGTTTGAGGGAAAAAAAGTTCAGTTTATATTTATCTGTTACTTTTAACTAATCTTAAGCGATTTATTAGATTGTGTAATCAGATTAAGAATATTTTATAAACAAGACCAGGACGGGTATTAAACACTGAAGGTAGCAGTTCTCCTGAAGTCCTTAATACAAGTAGTACATTATTTAGCTTCTTTTAACCTTTTTTTAAAAAAATTAGTCAGCTCATGTATCAAGGATTTGAGGGTAGTATAGTATTTTCGTGCAAAAATTTAATGACCGTGCAAGTAATTTTTTTTTCCGAAAGCAACTAATTTGAAGAATACGAGTATTGGGGAAAAGGAAAAGCAGGAGACGGGATCACCGGAGTCCGGAGTCATGATTCATGATTTATAATTAGAAAATTTATTAACAGATCCCAAATACCAAGTAACCTAATTAATAAATAAAATACCTTAAATATTGATAAAATTATCATCAGATTCTAACTATAACTATTCGGTTGTTATTGATAGCTGATGATGTTGTTAATGACAAGTGGACTAACTAATGTTAAAACTTGATAGTAATTTTATCAATATTTAAGAGTTTTTATTCATTAATTTATCTATTTAAGGTTTGATGTTAAATTTTCTGTATAATTCATGGATGCAAGAGCCCAAAGAATTATAATGAATGCATTGAAACATGACATAAGAGGGCTGAGATCAAGTGTGGATGGGCCAGACGTAGATTATCTGCCTGGCCCATCTTTAAAAAGCCCAAATCTTGGAAGGTATCTGGCCAATCGGAAACCATTCTTGCCCACCAACCCACATGTCTGCCCCAACGTAACCTATGACCCATCCCTTCGTTTGCTTTTAAACTGTTCCTCCTTCCTCGTCACAGGGACATGTTAATAATTCCATGTTCATTAAAAAATCTAGTCCAGTCGCGGCGCTTGAGGAGGCATCTCCGTAGTTAAGTGAAGTTGGGAGATACTATCTGTGTGGTCAGATAGAAAAGCGCTTGCTTGTCATGCTCCCGTGCCCACAGGGACAGACCTTAGAGGATCATGAGTTAGGTGCCCTGCCCTTGGATCGAGGGTGAGCCCAACCCCTTTCCAAAAATTTATGTATAAAAAAAAAATAAAAAATCTAGTCAAAATTACATAATACTTTTTAACTTTTTAAGTACCTTTGATTCACCGGTTCGTGAAGAATATCCCATGGCGTTAGATTCAAGCATTGACCTGTCTAATTGAAGGTATATCTCCCAAATGCGTTTATGTATTTACACAGATTTAAACCCAAGACTTTATTGGGCGGACAAAACTTCCTCGGCTGGTTATCACATGTTGTTAGAGGGTAATGAGTTAGAGATAGTTCAACTGGTTAATGTAAAGGGCACTTGTTAAGTTGAGGAGCATGAAAAATTTTTTAAGTCATCAAGGGTATTTCCAATTCACTCTGAACTTGAAATTGGTCTATTTCAAAATTTGAAGTGTAGAGTTTTTTTTACCTATTTTGAACAAGTGTGTTTATCCATATTCAAACGTAGCTTGCATTATCCTCCACACCGAGTGACACACTTATACAACATAAAACAGCAAGTTTCTTTGCTCCTTCCATAAATACACTGATATATAAAACCTTCACTACTGTCTCTGTCCTCAAAGTTCAAGCCTTACCCGAGAATCTGAGATCTACCCCCCTGTCTCCAACGCCGGCATGTTCAGAACAATATCAAGGTTCTTTCGTCGATCCTTTGAGTCGTTGTTAAATTACTGTAGACACCTTTTTCAGTTCCCCCCACTGTTTGGTCTCTTAATGATTTTATTAATATGAAAATCCGAGGGCTGTTGTTTTGCTAAGTACTACTATATTTTTTCGCCTCTATTTGCCAGGGAGTTAAAAATCAGGAGCTTCATCGGTGACGCGCTTAAAAAGCAAAGCAGATTCTATACAACGGTTGGAGGAAGAAGGTGAGTCTCATATTATTATTACTATTTTGCCATCTTTTTATTAACTAGCTTGCCACAATTCACTGATGGATCATTGAATACGATGATCAGTATTCAGTATAGTACCAGTGCTTTTACTGATATACAGGTGTATTTCTCTGATATTTAATTAGGTTTTCACGAACACTATTACTATACGAGTAATACACTACTAGAAAAATGTCATTTAGCGACGGAAATCCGGTGTTAAATGGTTATTTTTCGTCGTTAAAATGAGGGTCGCTAATATTTTCCGTTGCTAAATAGAAATTTTCTAATATGAAATATCCATTTAGCAATAAATTTTTTCGTCGCTAAATGATATTTTTCTAGTAGTAACCCATCTAATTAACCAGATCGTCCTTCCCGGCAGAAGCTAGGAGGGGGAAAGCCTTTGATAATTCTCTCTCTCTCTCTCTCTTTTGGGCCTGGAAGAAATTGCATGTCTGTAAGATCCAAGAGAAAGAATTAAGATTATTTCATCAGTTTTTTTGGGGTATTTTTTCTGGGAGTGTATTGTGTCTTGTCGTTGAATCTGTGATGAATCATATTGCAAGCTGCTTTTGTTTTTTTAGAAAGAGGAAAGAATTAATGCTTTTGTTTTTTTAGAAAGAGGAAAGAATTAAGGCCGTTCCATTTTTGTCGTGCCTTTTCTGGGGTGGATGGTGTTTCAAGTCGTTTCTCTTCGTGGGAAGAAGAGCAGCTTTAAGTTCATCACTAGCTTAGTGCGATTCTTACTGATCACTTACAAATGCTGATCACCCAGTTCTTGCCATTTTAACCATGAAATCATAAATATGAATGCATATTATATGGCGAAACCTAAAACCCCTAATGCACATACACAAGCACATCCGTTTTGTTTTCATTTTCAAATTCGATAAAAACAGCTAGGGGTGATTTGACATGAAATTCTTTAACTTGTGTGATCACTCTTTTTTACTTGTGTGTTTGTTTGTCATATGAGTAGTACATGTCATGTATTGTAGCCTGTTTTAAAAATTAATACAAGGCAACAATGTTGTTGGATGTAGATTTAGTTTTATATTTTGATGACAAGTACCCACTGAAAATAGCGAATTGATCTTATATATATATGTGAGTTGGCAAGCGAAAACTTACTGTAGAATGAATGACAAGCCATTTTAAGATTATCGTATACACTGTAATGGATTTCAGTGAAGCACATGCAAGCGCAAATCATGATATACCTGCCCCTAACTTTGCATGTTTACTTGCCATACATCCCGTAAACACCTCCTCCTGCTGTTTATTTTATCTATTAACTGAACGTGCCAATAACCTATTTCAACTCTAAATATTACCCCAAGTCTCTAATATAATATGTCGTTTGTAATGTAATCTGCTCCATGAACGAGATCTTAAACCAATGAACCAGAAGTACTATTTTTCAGCTGACTATAATACTTTAGCAAAACAGGGGGTGTCAATGAAACTCCCATTTTCAGGCAATATTAGAAACACAACCCCCTATGGGCTGTCCATGTGGTACCATCAAATATATATCCAAAAATTAGCATTCTTCAACTCCCCCTTTGATAATCAATCTTTGTAAGTTAGGCTGTGTAGGTAACGATCATCTCTCTGTCTTTTCCTTCCTCTTTTGCGTTGTTTGTCAAAGTCACATAAGAGAGGCCATCTTAAACAATCTTGTTGGAGGAAACTAGGGTCCACAACATCATCTTCATTCCCAACTTTGCCAAAAAGAAACGGTACTTTCTTCTGATTTAGACAACTGAGATCATAAAGCTGATAGCGTCACTTTCAAATAAGTCATCATGAACAGTCCACCATTCCCTCTATTGCCCATTTCAAACAAGCAATTTCGTTTGGCATTATATAATTTCCGTTCTTTCTTCGCTGGAATGATAACTAACTATGATCATCTTATTTGCTCCAAAATACAGGTTAGAGGGGAAAGTGGCTCTGATGACTGGGTCTGCAAGTGGCCTTGGCAAGGCATCGGCCCATGAATTTATCCAGAATGGGGCCCAAGTCATAATTGCTGATGAAGACACTCTTCGTGGGCCACTAGCTGCAAAAGACTGGGCCCTTCAGCCCACTTTGTGGAATGCAACGTCTCAATGAGGCCCAAGTTGCAGAAGCTGTAAATGCGGCCGTAGACTGCCACGGAAAGCTAGTCTTAATGTACAACAATGCCGGAATAACAGGCCCAACCTTCCCGCACACCATCTCTGAGCTCAACCTCCATGACCTTGACCATGTCATGCGGGTCAACCTCCAAGGCACAATTGATGGCATGAAGCATGCGGTTCGGGTTATGGTACCCATGGGCTCAGGGTCCATCCTGTGTACGTCAAGCATAAGTGGGATTTTGGGTGGGCTCGGGCCTTATCCGTTCTCAGTGTCCAAATTTTAGGGATAGTAAAGTTTGCCGCAATTACCCATCATCCGTGGGTTCAACTGGCAAAGTTATTGGACACTCTCATCAAAAAGAGAGGATTCGATATCGAGGAAGGTCATTTTGTTGTGCTCCAGTCGCGACGCTTGGGGAGGCATCCTAGCTCCTAGGTGCTTAGGTAAACGCGTGAGGGTAATTGAGGGCTCACCCTGCCTAACATTGGTATGACCTAAGAGGAAGAGAGATTTCGTCCTGCTCTTGACTTATGGGTAAGCCCAACCCCCTGCCTAAAATTTTATTATAAAAAAAAAAGTTTGCCGCAATCATCCGTACTCATATATAAGTAAACCGGAAACAATCGAGAGAGACTTGAAGCCTCTCTATCAATGCCTCACACCACCAACGGTTGGTTGGATCAAGTGGTAAGCGGTTTGTTCCAGCTTAAACAAGGTCTCGGGTTCGAGCCTTGTGTATGCAGCAGCCACCGTTGGGAGACTCACCCACCATGCCAGGTGCGCGACACGGGTCGAGTCGGACGTAGTCGGAGCAAAGCTTCGATGAACCGAGCGGGCAACAAAAAAAAAAAAAGCCTCACACCAAGCTTGTACGGATCTTCCCTCCCACCATCGTCTCCTTTGCCGCACTATTTGCTTCTCTTGCATAAAAAGGAAATCTATGCTTTTCTTCTGGTAGCTTAAACTGGGGCTCTACCGAGTCCTTATCCACTGTTAAAGGTTTTCATAACATGCATCCAAATTGGAGCGAGAATGCAACTGCTTACATGAAACAGAAGGAACTAGTCTAGACGAGATAATCAGTATTCAAATTATTTTAAGAATTTGTGCTCACAATTAGTAACTAACAGTATATTAAATAAGATTGTTTCTAATACAAAAACCATTAATGCCCTTCGGTCCCATTGTTTTGTTTGGATTTGGGACACCCTCTTAATGATGTGATGTGGACTGGTCACTCTTTTATCTGCAACTGAAAATCAAACTATATGGAGCATGGTCTGTGTCAATGTCCTCCGTCTAAAATGGGCGTCGTCATCCATTAATTAATATCACGCTTTCGCTTCTTTTAAACGAAGAGATGGGCTAAAAGGGAGAAAGAGGTAGACTTTCAGTTCTCCTTTGTGTTGAGTTCTTCTCTCGCGATGATCTCAGAGAGTATGAATCGATGTTGTTGAGCTGGACTTTGCCCCCTTAGTCTCATCTGATGCCAGCCCGGAGGGGAAATTATTACCCATCTGGATTTAGTCAACCTTTTCTTCTCCTTTAGTTGCACGTGTGGCATCCAACATGCTAACGTTAATGATTAAACAATGCTTAATAAGTCTGTTGATAGGACAGAAAAAGAGACTTCGTTCATTACTAATACAAGTCACATCCTTTAATTTACCATACAAATACAGAGTTCTATCTTCAGTTCGTTAGTATTCTTATATTTTCTAGTTTTCACTCACTTATTCATGTTGATCAGGGTAAAATTAAAAAGTATTAAATCTTCAGATGAACTCGATGGAATTTCTGGTTTTTTTATTCCCAAAAAAAACATGTTAGAAATGCTTCTGTAAATGACATCATAGGAGCACTGATGAGTTGAATTAAATGGTTTTTCTTCATAAAGTTGTGTTGCACCGCCGCTAACTCCGGGAGTGACTGAACCATATGTATCACTGTGCTAGGTCATTAGTCATTACGCAGGGAGATTGGACAAGGAGCAGTGGAAAGAGGGAAGAACAGGAGGGAAACTGGGAATAAGAGTCAAATTTGATTGGTGAGGTGAGAAGATAACCAAGAGAAAGATTTTGAAAAACAAGGTCACGAGAGTCTTGAAATTTCTCAGCCAACGCACACAAATTTACTCCAAAGGCTTGGAAATTGAAGTTAAATGTCTGGTTTTGATTTTTGATTTGTTGGAAATGTGTGGAATGCGTACAGGGCAGGGAGGGGACCATGGGGCAGCACTAGCTGCATAATTACTGCTTCGGATCGGAGACCTAATAAGTGGGGAACGAAGGAGAAGATCAAATTGGCTTTTAAAGGCTAATAAATTTCAACCCAAGTCGCTTTCTGGTCCCCGAAGGGTTTGTTCTGAGTTTCTCTCTCATGTATAATTGAATGCGAGGAGACGTGTCAGGGATGCTTCAAAAAAGGTTTTAACCAAAGAACAAGTCTGTGATCTCATTCAATGCTGGTGATGCATGGTGAGCAGATTGTACTGGATTAATATCCAAGGTTTGATCTAATTCCGTACCAAAATAAAATTGGACTATATTGCACTGGACCGTATAGATCAGTCCAAAAACTTTGATGGAATCTTAATTTTTATTCTTTCCTTTATAGAGTACAAAATTTTAATCTAATAATAAAATTTAATATAAACAAATCTAAAATCATATAAAATATACCCCAAAATATTAAAATTTAAATATAAATGGATGATATTCAACATTTAAAAATAAGTATCATTATTAACATAAAAAATAGGTAGGTAAAAAATAACTCATGTTGGACTAGACCAAACCAATTAGGCAGAGCAAATGGCCATGAATCCGGATCAGTACATTCAATTCTAACCTAATTTCATTATATTATTTGTTCACATTGAACTAAACCGGAGCGGACCTTTTAGATTGGATTGGACTGGATGACCGGATTTTGTACAACCACACAGTAGACATCCAAAGATTGACCGCAGTCTTTTCCACAACCAATTAAAAGTTGGCCCAACAACAGGTCCAAAAGCATGAGTTGCTAAATTTGAATAATAACATATTTGAATGGAATATTGAATTTGTTTCACGTTTTTAAAAGTCAAACACACATTAAACAGTATTTTTATGTAAAATGAGATAATATCATTTACATATTTATCTCGACTTACATAAAAGTACTTATCTATCGCGTTCACAAATGAATCCAATATTCACTCCACGCCATGCGGGAATCAAAATGCTATATATAGTTATAGGGTCTGTTTGTAGCAGCGTTTTGTGCTCCAAACGCTCAGCCAACAGTAGCATAAGAGCGGTGGGAATCCTGTAACGATTTTTGCGCTGTTTGGCTCTCCTTCTACCGATAAGTAGCTTATCTCTATAAGCTCTTTTTCCCATAAGCTCAAATCAGCAGCTTATAGGCCAGCTTCTTCTGTGCACTTCTGGGAGCGAACAGCACAGCAACACACACCAGTCCAGCTGACAACTCCCAATCCGTCGCCTTCCAGCTCTCTGTATTCCAACCTTCTTCCTCTTGTCAAAATCCAGTCCAACCAACACACCTCCAGGTGACGCCCCCAAGCTCGGTCTCTGGTTCTCCTTTTCTCTTATGTCTTTTCGAAATGTCCAGCCCTTCTATAAATCAGCTTTTGTTTTGGGAAGGTTTTCTATAATTAAACAGCACAAAAGGATAAACCA
>JANTPZ010148672.1:0-17934 GCA_025593235.1 Vachellia pachyceras | reverse complement strand
GCTTCAAGTCACCAAAGTCTAGAACTTCAACTCTCAGGATGAAGCTAGCTGAGGATGATGACTTAGAGGAAAATGAAGGAATTGCAAGAACTTCCAAGTTTAAAGGTTTCTGTGCTCTTCCCGCTCAACCCAGAAGAATACTTCGCAAGTTATGGTCCAACAATAAAAGCTCCCCTGAGAAGAAATGAGTGAGTTTTGTTAATTTTCAGTTAAGGAATGGAATTTTGGAGGGTAACTTTAATAGGGGGATTAAGGAATATATATATATATATATATATCAATGTGCGTTGTTGACGTAACTTGTTACAATATGAATGATTTTCTCAACTTCATAGAAAACTCTCCTTGGTAACTAATAAATCTCGTGTGTAAAAAAGCCAGTATAGGGAATTTTAGGTTGTAATGTAAGGGACATCTTTGTAGGGTCCAGTGCTGCTGTATTTTTGTCCACAAATCTCAAGCACATGTCTCGGTTCATCCTTTGGGGTCCTGACTCTGTTGACAAATATACTCTGGGTTATCTCGTGTCTGACATAGAGCAGTAATATATTGTTGCAGTATCAGTTTCTATTTGGCTTCTCTGTTTTTGTATTATTTCTTATTACACAGATGAGCTAATCCTTTGTTGAAATGATATGGAATTATGAACAAGATTTGAAAGGGGTGTCACATAATTGAAGTTGTACATACATACATTTATTGTTATGGTCTCTCTTGTTGACAGAGATTTGTCACTAATAAATCATGCTGTGAAGAAGCAATCGGCCATTATCATATTGTAACAAGGATGGTGCATGCATTATAGGCTATATAAAGCCAGCCCAAAAACAAGGAATAAAATCTATTATTGATGAGATATGATTCGCTGATGAGCATTATTGAACCTATGAGATTTTTAAAAACTTATCATGATTGCTTCTATCTTGAGAAACAAAATCATGTGTAAAAAAGATGTCTTAGAAAATTATTATCTGAAAGTCATAGTTCTCGGATTTTCTTTAATTTGTTGATTGAAATAAGATCTGCTGACAGTGGTGGCTGGCTAACTCTATGTTGTATAGCTGTCAAAGAAATTATTAAATTCGGAAATTATATATGATCGTGGAATAAAATGTTACTGCCTTTAATGTGGAGTTTTAGTTATTTTTAAAACAATTACCGCGAAAGGGTTAAGTTGCATTCACCACTCTTAAGTATTTTGTTGTGCACTCAATACCTTAAACCATCTTTTCTAATGCGTCTAACACTTTAGTATTAGTTAGGATCAAGCGTTTACCAGTAGGCCAAGAGCTATAGCTATTAGTCAGAGCGTAATTCTATTTCCTTAACCCACAGTAGAGCATATGCTCAAGTGTCATGGTTCAACTATGACTTGGCCCCTCAATTGAGCCTCCGTCATAGGACAATTGTTGCCACACCTTGACCAACAATCTCCCCTTCAGCAATTTACCTGTTGGAAATCGAACCCATGACCTTGGCTCTGATACCAAATATTAGGAACAAGCGCTTACCATGAGGCCAAAAGCTATAGCTATTAATTAGGGTGCAACTCTATTTTCTTAACCCACAGTAGAGTAGACGCCTAAGCGTCATAGTTCGACTATGACTTGACCCCTCTATTAGGCTTCCGCCATGGGACAATTGCTACCACACCTTGGCCAACATTTAAAGGGCTTGTTTGGGGAGGCCGTTTGCCTCCCCAAAAGTCATTCATGCGCTCACCGAGACAAAATTCCTCTCACATATTTACCTCGAAATCTGTGATAGTTCTTCCAACGAACTATCCAAACAAGCCCAAAGTATTTGTTTTATGCATCTAGCACTATAAAGTATTTTTTTATATGTGTCTATAATTTTAAAAAAAAATTGGGTATCCAACATCAAAGCATAAAAAATATTTTAGAGTGTTTGAGTACGGTGCTAAATGCACAATATAATACTTAAGGATGCTGGATGCATCTTGACCTTGATAAAAATAATGAAATATTAATAAAAGGATGATCTTTTTATTTCTTTTTAAGTAAGAATCCTTTACCGCTAATTTACCATTATTTTTGTTAAAAAATCACTACATCAGATGGAAAGAAGACACATCATTCTATGTAGCATCTATATAAATTAATAATTTCATAAAACACCCCTAGGATTTAAACCAGTTTACATACAATACTGATATTTCACAATTAAGTTTAGCCCCCCTTTAGGTTTCAATTTGGTGTTTCACTATGCTTCTGTTACCTCTCACATGCTCATAATATAACAAGAAGCTTTATTAAAAACGTGGGATCATCAATGGTCTTGTAATCCAATGATATGAAAATTTCCTTGCAAGTGAGAGGTTGCTGAGTTCAATGATGGATTTCAAGTCATTATAGTCTACTTATCTAAATTAAAAAAAAAGTGTGCTCGAGAATGAATTAATACTCAAAGCAAAGATCATACTGAAATGTGCATGATTGAATTTAAATTTAGAACTTGAAATAGTGAAGGAAGCCTGATTTGAAGTTTTAAGAATCACTTGGATTTTAATTTTGTTCATGTGAAGCAGAGCCACCCAGTAGGCTCATATAACACTGGGCTAGCTTTTATGGGCGAAAAAAAACAACTGGGCTAGTTATCTCATATAACACCCTACAACATACACACGCGAACATCAGAAAACACAACCACTAATGACCAAACAATAGATAAGAGAAAACTATAGCAGAGATCAATGGACCTGATCCTTGCTGATATCAACCACCGTAGACGGCTGATCTGGGAGGGCCGAAGGGGAAGCCGATTCAATGCTCTTAGTCCCGTGGAGGCTTGTGGTTCGGTGAAGCCGACACCTGAAGGAACCAGCGGGCGTGGTTGGAGAACAAAGACAATTGGTCTTGCTCATACTGGTCTGCCTAGTGAGCCCACTACCATGACTCTGAACAATATTTTGTAGCTCCATGCCAGTTTCACTCCCACAAGGCACCTCAATTTTCATTTCCTTGCCTGTGTTGGCTGTCTTGTCACATTCCATGGCCTTTATTTCTTCCTTCCTTCCTTCAAAATACTACATCTGAAACCAGACAAAAATAGCTCAAGATCACTGGCTCATGTATGTATGGCTATGGCAAATGGCAATGTCCTTCTTTACCTCAAGAAGGGTCTCGAGAAAAGATAGACAGACGTTAATGGGGTTTTGAAAAATCTGGATGCAACACAAAATCTGTGCCCTTTTCTTTCGTTAGTCACGGGTTTTGACATTTGTGAGGATCAAACTCCATGACTACATTTTGGATATGGCTTCTTGTGAACAGAGTTCAACCACTGGTTGATGATGAATCAGGTCGACAAAAGAGCAAAATTGCTATCAACTTCCACTTTTTTTTTTGTGGTTTCGTTTTGTGGAGTTAGCATTAAATCATTATGGGTATGAAATGAAATAAAAGTCTTTACTTTATGGAGTAGAATTATTTACTTACACCAAGATTTTGTAGTCTAGTGCTATGGTATCTCCTAAGTAAGAGATCATGGGTTCAATCCCGCTGCTGTAACCTCATGCCGTTTATACTCCAATGCTAAACGTAGGAGCTAATTAGTCAAGGTATTTACTTTATTCAAACTTCAATGCCTTTTGTTTTTTTTTTAAATTTACATTTCTTATCTTAAATTATCCATGTTGATGACACATATTTAGGGGTTCTATTTGAAAATGATTAAAAGTGGTAGTTTAAAAAATAACAATTTTTTTACAAATAGATAATTTAACTAATTTTGTTAATCTTTATAAATTAGTATTACATACTGTCCTTAATATAACAGCCAGTTAACTTCTTTTAAGATTTAAGAAACTGTTTAACTAATATATTTATCATTTTTCTCTAAATTAATTTGTCATGCTCATAAACTAATAGATAATCTGATGATACACACAAGTATTTCAGAATATAGATATAATTAACTAATTTATTTAATTTTTATTTCTAAAAAAAGTCAACGAGCTCTTATTTTAAGGACCGGAGATAGTGATCTAGCCTGTACCCTTAGAAGTGTAAAATTGTGATAGCATCTTGTTAATTCAGTGCATAATTCATAATAACTGAGAGCATGTATCCTCCTATCAACAGTAATCATGATGGAAATACCGTTGGGTACTAAATGTGTACACTTCTTCCATAGAGATTCAAACCTTTATTCACACATTTTTTTTTGTATAAACCATCCGGTATCCTGGGTTCATTGCCCGTCCCAGACTAATCCGGACCCCCCGCGAGGAGACCTTACGGTGGTAGCAAGGTACCGATGGGACAACCTCTTAATTATCGCGTCTGTCACTCCCCTTCGAACCCTCGCCCTGAGGAATGCTGATAATAGCCCTTACCAACTCTACCAAACGTCCATTGGTTATTCACACATTTTTTGAACAACTAGCATTTTCGACCAAACCTAAGCCTAGTTGGGTTTTCAAAGGTGCTTGATAATTCATCGATGGATTGGGAAAATCGCATCTGGCTTCATACATTGGGTTTGGGCTTCAGTTGTCTCGAATAAGATATGGATCGCTGATCTTCTTTGGGCCTACAATCTATTGAAGCCCATTGGACAGTCCATTTAAGCCTAACTAGAAGGCCCATTATATACAAGAGATCTCTAGAGAATTCTAGGGTTCACTAGAGTGGACCTTGACATCAGGCAGAGCCTGCGTCAAAAAATGTTATCTATTTAAAAAGAACAAAAATGATTTATTTGAGAATTATACGATTAAATTAAAAAATTAATTTGAAAGGCAACAGTTTGACACGTAACGGTACACCATAAAATTCTCGTTGAGGCAGGCGAAGTGGTCGATTTGAACTCTTTTAGAATTTGATGTTATTAGGTGAGAGGTTCTCTTTATTTTTCCATTTCAATATTTATTTTTTTGTATCTTGATAATTCTTATTTTTATTTTCTAAAAATGTGAATACTAACACTTCCTTTTTAATTTTATTGTTTAGAGAAACAAGCTTTAATTTTTTATTCCCATGATTGTCATTTTAACATGATAAATTGAAATAATCATATTTTATTAAGTGAATAGGATTTTAGTGTAATTATTAGAATTTTATTAAGTTTAATTGCATTAGTTATGATTAATGATTATTATATGACATTAAAGTCAATTAAGGGTATTCTTGGAAAAAATTGGGATCAAAAGATAAATTCAAATTAAATATATTTATCAACACAATTTTAAAGATTCTAAATTCAAATTAGAAATCAAAGATTCTGATTTTAAATTAGAAAGGCTAAAGTATACTTTTAGTCCTTTATGTTTGCGTCAGGTTTCATTTTAATCCTTTAAGTTTAAAAAGTGCATTTTTAGTCCCTTAAATTTAACGCCGTTAGCCTCTCTTAACGGAAATTGCTGACTCATCAAACTTAACGCTATTATTTGAAATCTTTTTTATTTTACACAATTTAAAATATCAAATTTATTATATTATTAATTTAAATTAAAATGTGAGTACGCTTTGTCAACATTTTATTGCACAGTCATCAATTAAATTTGATGAGTCAGTAATTTCCATTAAGAGAAACTAACGGCGTTAAGCTTCAGGGACTAAAAGTGCACTTTTTAAACTTAAAGGACTAAAATGAAACCTGACGCAAACATAAAGGACTAAAAGTATATTTTAGCCAATTAAAAAATATAAGATTATGAGTTTAAAATAGCAAATTTATGAAATGATGCATTATCTTAGGGATTCATCAAATTAAAGATCAAATTCATAAATCCATTTATTTTACTTCATTCATATTTTCCATTTATTATATTATATTTTATTTTCATTATTTCCTTTTTTATTCTTTTTTTAGGTCAATCAAGCACTTTGGGAATATATTAATCCATTCAAGCGCACAGGAGAACAAGCACGCTGCCACAAATTGATCATTTCTTCCATTCATTAGCATTAGGGGTGAAAATAGGCTAGGTCAGGCCAGGCTCCACCCCAAACAGATTTGGCTTGTTTTGGGGGAATCTGACCTAGCCTGGCCTGTAGCCTGTATACAAGCCAAATTTACGGTCTGAGCCTGTTTCAGTCATGGCCTGGCCTGTGGCCTGTACACAAGGCTGTTCCATATTTCTTTGTTTTTTAAGCAATCCAGAGAACACTGTTGACTCTATCATCATTTGCAAACATAACTTTTATCTTCCAATGACTTTATTCACAAAATTTGCCAATCCACTTCTTTCTCCATTGCCCCTCCCCCAAAAAAACACAGAAGTTAACAAAACAAAGCAAATTCAACAGTCAGCACTACTGCTGACTTGGCATAAATGCTTCTTAAGCATTACCTCCTCTGCAAGGGCCAAAATCTTTTCAGCATCGCCAGGATTATAGCCAAAAGATCCTAATGCCACCATTCCAGGAGCAAATATATTGGAAGCTGCAACACAATATAATGGAAGACTACAAATATAAGAAGAAAATGAAAAAAAATGCCCACTGATCTTCAACCTGTTGAGATCATTAAAATCCGGACAAAAGGAACCAAAAGATCCTAATGTTCACCGTGATTACTAATGCGGACAAAGGGGGAAAAAAGGCCAGGCGCGTGCGTGTGGATGTCAGTGTGTGGAGTGTGGTGTTATTATGTATAATATAAAAAAAATAAGAAAGGCCGGCCTGACAGGCTCAACAGATCATTAAAGAGGCCTGGGCCTGTAAAAGCCTGGCCAGTTTGGGCGTTTTCAGGTAGGGCTACAGGCTGCTTGGCCTTTTCCCACCCCTAATTAGCATGCGACCACCGTTTGAGAGGAGAAAAGGGGATTATTTTATTCATCAATTTTTTTCTTTATTGGGCCATAAGATCTTAGCCCAAACACATACCTTCAGATTCATCCCAAACCCTCACATCCATTTAAGGTCTATAGTCTACAGTCCTACAAAATAAATACATGCTGAGGGGTGAGCACAACCTCTTGAATTATCAGACAAGAGACTCGAGCTTATGGAGATTTATATGTGAGCAGAGAAGTATTGTCGAAAGTGGCATGAAATGGCAGGTAAAGAATGGAAGAATGGTGAAATTTTTCTCTGATGTATGGTTATTGCAAAGAGGGACTATCAAAGACTTGTGCTGTAGAGCACTAACAGCAGATGAGAAGAATTCTCTAGTTGCAGACTGGATTCACAATGGCACATAGGATTATAACAGACTGAAAGATATAGTGAGACCTAAGGTAATATTTAGATTGTCTAATTATATACCTCCTAAAAGTGAAGCTGGGAATGAAGTGATGATTTGGAGCAAGTATTCGACTGGTGAGTTTTCTATCAGGAGTGCATATTTTGATATTGAGAATAATCCTCCAAATATGAATTGGTCAGTATACAGACTGATTTGGAAATGGAAAGGGGTAGAAAGAATCAAATTGTTTCTCTGGAAAGTTGCTCACAATAGACTACCCACAAACGTTTGGAGGAGTAAATGGGCAAATACTTCTCCTCTGTGCCAGTCTTGTTTCTCCGGGGATAAAGACACTCTTCATGTGCTTAGAGATTGCTCTTATGCAAAGAGTCTATGGACTTCAGCAGTTCAATCTGGATATCATTTAGCCTTTTTCTCTGCTCCTTTGAGGGACTAGATAGCCATAAACCTGACAAGAGATATGGGTTCCTGTTATATTCATAATTGGGATTTATTTTGGGGAGTAACATGTTGGTTTTTATGGATATGGCGAAATAAGGAGATATTCGACAGCAACTTTATCAAGACCACCAATCCTTTGAATGCAATTCTTGCAGTCTAGAAATTGTATGTTCAGAGTGATGATATTTTGCAGCTTAGGACTGAGATGCCTAAAGGACAAGCTCATTACTGGAAACTGTCAGGAAATGGGTGGGTCAAGTTAAATGTCGATGGAGCTATGTCTAGAGAATCTTTCACTCCAAGGTGTGGAGGCATCACCAGAGATTATAGGGGAGCATGGATGATGGGATTTACTAGAACTTTGGGACAGTGTAATTCTCAGGAAGCTGAAGAATGGGCAATATATACTGGACTGCAACTAGCTCGGGAACATGGTTTTAGCAGGGTGATCATTGAATCAGATGCCAAACTTTTGGTTGACTTGATCAATTCTAACAATCTGCCTCAACATGCAGGAGGAGTGCTCTGGGAGATTAAGTCTCTCATGAACAAGGATTGGGAGGTGATCATAAATTACGTGCCAAGGGAACAAAATCTAGTGGCAATGCTCTTGCAAAAGAGGCCATATCTAGCTCCATAGTTTATCACTCTTGCCCGCCTCATTTAAAGGCGTTGTGTTATAATGATTTGGGGAACTCATCCCCTCGTAGTGTAACCTTTTTATTTTGAGCTTTAAGCTCTCCTTGATAGCAAAAAAAAATTAAGAAGCTAGCCACCACCCATTGCAAGAGGAGAAAGGGGACGCACAACCTAGCCGCCTCACAGCTAACCCATCCATCAATTCCACGCCGCGGAGCTTGATGAACGCGTTGCCTCCTGATTCATTTCTCCATCATTTCGTTCCATTCCTTCACAAGCTCCCTCGCTCACGCACACGCACGAGGACTCGTCTCTCCGTCCGTTTTCCACCAGCAGATGGTCATGGAATTTCAGTTGTTCGGTGGACTCAATATTCCATCCATGAGTGGCTAGATTTGTTGTCCAACAGTGATGATGAAGCTAACCTGAGTTCTTGAGCATTTAGGAGAGTTCTTTGATTTTAATTTCACTTTCCAATCTCTATGTGTAGATTGTAATTCTAGGTGACTAGAGTTTATGATTTATATATATATATGGAAGATGATTATGATAGATTGATGTAATCTGGATTGTGATACTTGTGTTAGATTGGTACTCTGGATTGTGATTGAACTATAACACTACTTTTGTTATTTAATTGCTTTCTTTTATTCTCTTGAGATCAATTGGTTTGCTAGGTTTCTAGGAATTAATTCGAGGTAAAGAGGATCTTTTATAAATCTAACACAAGCTAAGTCCTAAAATATTTCTAATTGATTAATTGAGTCTAGATTTAGATTAAATTAATAAGTTAGGAATATTGATTAGTAAGTGTTCTTATTAGTCCTCATGCTTAGTTAAAAGAAGAATTCAATATTAAATTGGACAATGAATGTTAGTGGATTCAATCACCTAAGACATCCATTTATCGAATTTAAGTGCATTCATTTAGTTCACTTGATTAGAAAAATCAATTTGATAATTTTTAGTTAATTTGTTATGTGCATTAAATTACTTAGGAATTAAATATAGGCTCAACGTAAAGATTAACCTAGGTTAGTGCTATTATATTACATTTAGCTTAGTTTTTATTTGATTACCCCTACGACAAGGCTCATCATATATCTTTGTTTCCTCAAATTTAAAACAAAGTCACAGTCCTTCAAGGCTTCAAAGTACAAAATATTGCGTGTGTTTGGAAAATCTGTTGAGAAAAAGGGGGTTGTAGATTCCAAGATGATTTTACAGATTTTGAGATAGTTTTTATAGATTTTGAGATACTTTTGTCTTGGTTTACATGCAACATTGGGAAGAAGTGCTTCCCAAATATGCACATTATAAGAGATTGTTTGGCTTCTCATCCTATAACCTAGTTTTACCTCAAAACCTAGATTTTATCTAAGTACTCACATATTTCAGAGAAGCTATTTTGAATACAAAACTTCGGTTTGAAATATAGGTTTTGAAAAAGTTTCACACAATTTCTTATAATAAATTTTCTCTTTCATATTTTTTATTTATTTCTCTTTCCTATTTTCCATTTACTTTTTTTCTTGAACTCCGTAAAAGTTAATAACTTCCCAAACACAATTTTTTAAAATATAGGTTTTACCTTGGAATCCGTAAAAGCTATTTTCCAAAACCTATATTTTATCTCGGAACCCATAAAAACTATTTTGAAAGGTTTCCAAACAATCCCTAAATTTTGATAGGATCGTATGGATCATTGTTCTAAATAAAATGAAACTTCAAGCATAAACCATATATTTTAAATTTGAAGCGTTGAAATCAAAATGAAAACAAACTTTAGGGATTAAAAAGTATAGTAATCATTCTTTAAAATTTGCAAGAGTTAGATGGCAATGAAAGTTGGCAAAACATTCAATGGTGTTTCAATAAAAAAGTATAAAAATAAAAAATTATTTCATCCTCATCGTTATACTAATATTTTTAACTAAAATGATGACATATATTCTCGACAATGGAAATGGATATCTAATATATAAATATATTAGATAATATATATTCATATAAGATCCAAAATATTCTTCCCTTTGTATCATATTTAGGGCTCGTGTGGAAGTCCTTTTAAGAATAATTTTTACTGATTCTGAGGTAAAATTTAGATTTTAAAGAATAGCTTTTACGGATTCTGAGATAAAATGTAGGAAAGATAAAAGAGAAAGAAAAAAAAATTTATTAGGAGAGACCAAAAGAGGATGTGATTTAATAAAAAATAGTTTTTACAAAATCTAGATTTCAAACCAAATTTTCATATACAAAAATAGCGTTTTCAAAAAAAATAAAAATACTTAAATAAAATTTAAATTTTCAAATCAAAACTAAATTTTGAGGGCTAAATAAACTCCTTCTAGGATGAGGGTATGTAGAAACAGGCGACAAAGATGGACGAGGGCAGGGAGGTTAAGGTGGTGGGTCAACGTTCGAGTTTCGGGAGATGGAGAAAGCTTTTTCTGAAACAAAACCGACAAGCATATATAGGCAAGTCTCATCCAAAGATTTTGCATGCAAAACTCTCTTCAAAGCTTCAGACACGATCTGCAACTAATTAAAATACGGTTAGGAGTCAGTTTTTGGAGCTGTAATTAAGGGCATCAGCATCAGATCAGGGACAAGCATGCTTAGTTTTATGACTTTTTCCACCATTTAAAATCAAAAACTACTACTCCAAAAAAGCTAGAGCTGCGTATAAAAGTAGTACTAAGAAGCAGGCCTGGGACAGTGAGAGGCCAGAGCTTAGGATTTGAAGATGGCGGCGGAAAAAAGGAGGACGACGAGGCTCCCAAGGCAAGGCTGCTATGTTCTTAGATTCCTAGACTTGTGCCTCCTCATTTTTGGTGCCCCATGTTCGTTCCTAGCTACCATTTAGCTAGCTTTCAGTTCATCAACCAAAAAACACTATTAATATTCTTATATATTCCACTATAGATCATGTTCCATCGCTTTCGTTTTCATCATGTGTGTTTCTAACAAAGATCTGAGTTTGCTTTCCCCAGCCGTCTATCTGCTTGCCCTTCTTTCCCCACACCTCGTACCTCTCTCGTAGATTACGATGTCGTAACTAGTAAGAGATAAGTCTCAACTTACATTGAAAAAGAAAGAAGGCAAAAAACATCATTAAAACTCTACGAAACGAGCTCTAATTATAGGGCTAATGTAGGATGTGATGTGAATGCAGGAGTAAATTAAAATCCAAATCTTCGTGATGCTGAATAATGTCGAAACAAACCAATCAATAATTGTTGGTATTCAAATTCAAATTTTGTCGTAGCATTTATAGTTTTCTCACTTGTTAGAGTTTTATAGAGGGATCCTATAGCATTTTCCCCCTCTTTTATTATGTAAAAGGGTTTGAACCTAATACACATAGAGCATGTTTGGAAAGGTTGTTTGCCTTCCCAAAAGTTATTTTTGCGCAAACTGAGACAAAACTCCTCTCACATATTTATTTCGAAATCTGTGATTATTTTTTTAACGGAATTCCCAAACAAACCCATATACATACATCCCACTAACAGTATAAAAATTTATATCAACTAACAATATACAATTTATTGACGTCTTAAAGTTGCATAGCGTGGAGTTCTTAGTACTCTTGCCTTTCTTTTTTTCCTTCATTGAAATGTTTATCATATGGTGTTTAAGGTGTCATACATTTTGTCAACTAAGCTTTCATAAGTAAAAAGATCAACTTGGATGAACGATCAACGAGCAATGTGATCACGAGTTATGTACTTATATATGTTTAAAAATCTTTCAACATGCATTAATGGTCAATTCAAAAATGATGCACGTATAGGAGGAGGAACTGAATTCCATTGGTCTTGCCTCCTAAGAATTTGTCAGTGAAAAACCTAAAAGGCATGTTAACCCCCACTAACTGCTGGTTAATAGCGAGCCTTGTTAGAGATTATATTTATGTTTATTCTTGCTGGCTTTAGAATTGATTGACTTTTTTTTTGGCTAATGAATATCTATCTAACGAACCTATGATATTTGTAGACATGTGGTGTGATTATTATTAGCACAAACAAGCAGATATTTTTTTACTAATGAATATATATATACACACATGTAAATATATACGTTGGCAAATCATAAGGCCTTAAATATGATGGGACATATTTTGGTAAAAATTAGGCAATTCAGTTGGCTCACGTTACTAAACTTTTAGAATATCTTTTTTTTACCCCCCAAACTTTATACCTCAATATACGGAAATTTATTTTGATGGAAATGGATATGAAGGTGAATATGAGTTTTACAAATACGTTTAGTATGTCATGAAAATGGAATCTAATTTTTATATAAAAAGATTAAAATACCCTTTTATATTTAAAAAAAATCGTGTCACCGTCTCGTCTTCGTCCCTTTTTCTGCGTCTTCATCGCTGAGGTCTCTGTCTCCGTCTCTGTCGCTGAGGCCGCCGTCTCCGTCTTCATCGCTGAGGTCGCCATCTAAATCTTTGTCGCTGGAGGTCATCGTCTTTGTCGTGGTCGAAGACAAAGCTGTCGCCAGAGGTATATCGAATGGTCGAAGACGAAGTCGTCATCTTGGTCGGAGATGCTCACTGGTGCCGTCATTGATGATCGGAGATGCTCGCTAGTCGAAGACAGACCATGAAAATCGAACGGGATATGAAGGGCAAAAATGGGTTAATGGACATGGAATTGTAAAACTGAGGTTGAGAGATGGAATTGAAAAAGTGATTTTTGGTGGATATGGAAATGGAATTGGATTCCATTTCCATCCTACCAAACATGCTTGTGTGATGGAATTGGGCTCTATTTCGATTTCCATATGCCCAATTCCATCATACCAAACAGAGTATTAGTGTGGCGGTTACACTTAACCTAAAGTCAATATAAGGTTAACTGGCAATTTTCTGTTTGTTAGTGTAGATGCAGTATTGCTCCAATAAAAAGTTTATGATAACCAATACTCCTTGTGAAATAATTCACTTGTGCATAGCTAATCAATCAACTCTTACTAGATATTATGCCCGTAATCCATATATGGCGTTGCTCCAGTAAATAATTTATGATAATCAACGCTCCTTGTGAAATAATGCACTTGTTCATAAGCAAAAAATCAAAGGAGGATCGCTATTAGGTCCCAATTAAATAATATAATATCCAACAAATCTTCTATAATTTGTCAATGGGCTACTTTTACTTATCATCGACAAGTTCTAAAAAGTTATTAACAAATCATTAGAACTTGTTAGATATTAGGTTAATCGGTTTGGACTTAATTATCTCTCTTTTTGTATGCCTAAAACCCGCATATTAAGAGTTAAGAAACATGCTGGATCATTTAAATCGAGGGTTCGGTTTGTGATTTAGAGCAAAAAAATGGGTCAAACCTAAAATGGTCGACTTGTACGGCTGTAGGTTGGCCTGCCAATTATTTTAGGGTTTCAAGCACTCTTTATCCTTCCAATTTCTTCTTATATTTTCTTGCATGTTTTACAAATAAATACTTTTAGATCAAATATTAATTCATTTTCTAAGAACTTGTTTATATTATTGTATCCATTTACTTTTTACTTTTTAATTTTTTGTTTTGATCAAACCTTGATCTCATTTTTTTAAATCAAACTTGTTTGATTATTTTCCACATAAAGTAGCCTTTTAAAAAAACCAAAAAAATAAGCGTTAGTTTTTTTTGCACTAAATTTGTTTTATTGTCTACAATGTAATACATAAAAATCTAAAAATCGAAAAGGGAAAATTTTTATTGAAACATAATTTTTCTTTCTCATCTTATGTATTATATTATAATAACTCTTTGTTTTCTTTTAAATTTTAGAAGAAATTATTTCAAGTCCAATACTTATTGTCAATTCTTCTGTGTGCTATATAAATACATACACATTTGATTTGACTCCTCTAATCCTTGTTCTTACCAATTTCAACATCAAACTTGTTTTGTTGTTTTCCTCACATATAAACTACTTTTCAAATACCAAGTTTAAAATTTTTTATTTTGACTTGATCTATTCTAAAGAAGTGAAAATATACTGACCAAGCCTGAGGACTACGAGCTCCAAAATTGGGCAAAGAATACAAAATTTTATTCTACCATTTTATTTCTTACATTAATAACATCTAAACATCCTTTTACCTCTCATTATAAATCGTGTGGCTATTACTGAAAACCGTTTCATGTGCAAATGTTGAAATTTTCATTCACAATATATTATTATCTTAATTTTATTTTTTTAATTTAATTTTGATAGTATTTATATGTTAAATTATAAATTTTACTATTTTAAATTTAAAAAGAAAGAAAATAGTATTTTTTGTTATATGGGCGTAAAAGCCCACGGGCTGGCTTGAACCTACTTGTTTAAGGGCCGGGCTTCTTAATAAGGTCATTTTATGTTAGTCAGACAAAAACAGGCCAACCAATTTTCCCACCTCTACATGCATCCATGGACTGAATGTCACATATAGTAAAAATAAAATTTTACTTTTTATTCATTGAAAAAATCACACATACGGGCATTGATCTTTTAACATGAGTACGCAATTGCATTTATGTGAACAATGTCAACAATTTCTTAGAGCTTATTTGGATGTGATTTTAAAAATAGCTTTTACAGATTCTGAGGAAAAATTAGGTTTTGGAGAATAGATTTTGGAAAATAGCTTTTACAGATTCCGAGGCAAAACCTAGGTTTTGAAAAGTGATTTATGCTTAGGAAGTTATTAGCTTTTACGGATTCCGAGGCAAAAAAGTCGGTAGGAAAGAGGAAAGAGAAAAGAGAAAGAAAGAAAAAATAGGAAAGAGGAAAACGTAGGAAAGAAAAAACCTAGGTTTCAAACCGAGGTTTTGTAACTAAAATAGCTTTTGGGAAAAAAAAATTTGCTTGGACAAAACCTTGATTTTGAAGTAAAATCTAGGTTTTGAAACCAAACCTAGATTCTATAATTGGTTTCCAAACAAGCCCTTAATAGCATTATATATGTCCTATAACTTTCATACGGAGATATATTAAATATTGATTGATATTTTGAATATATTATCTATATTGAATAAATTTAAGGTTGTGTATGGACAAAACTAAATTGGGTTATACCCTACCAAAGGTCTGGTATACTATATAAACCTAAGGCCATACATTTATAGATAACCCGAGATCTTCTCTAATTCAGTAAACTAAATTGGGTCCGATGGATTGCCTCGATCAATCTAAACAGTTCAGGGATCTCAATATAATTTTTTGGCTTTCCTTCTATGCAAGAGGCAAAATTTTAACTTAATAATACAAAATTAACATAGAAAAAACCTAAAATCATACAAGATACACATCAAAATATAAAAATTTAAGTATAAATCAATAATATCCAGCATTTAACAATAATAATTATCATTATTAACATAAATAACTAAAAAATGACTTAGGTCAGACTGGACTAAATCAACTGGTCTGAGCACTTGGTACTGAATCCAGTCAAATCCAACCATTGAGCCCATTCCTATTTCATTATATTATTTATTTAAATTGAACTATACCACTTATGGTCGGATTGAAATGGATCATCCAACTACCGGATTTTTGTACATGGCTAGATGAAGTTCTGCATAGTACTCATTCGGATCCTAAAATAAGATCACTTTTTACTACTTTTGATTTTATATTTAAGATTGGAGGGGTATTCGGGTAATAATCTCAACTTTTTGAATCCATGCATCTCTCTAAGAAATAAAATAGTGGGAAAACGATAGTGTGTTTACGGATATAATGCAAGTACTCTTCAAGAGCCTCCTGTGGTGAGGTGGAGATGATATAAATAAAAAGTAAGTGTTGTGAGTTGTAAAATTGAAGTGGTTGTCTCAATTATATATCAGAAGAGTTGAGTCCTTTTTTTTGTGCCTGCGCATGCTTCTCTGCTATATCTCCTTATAACAACACAGTTATTGCATTACTGCTATTTCTGTTTTACGTGTGCCTCTCTCCCATTAACACCCACCTTTTTCCTTCTTCTGCATAATTTTGCTTACAAGAGCAACAGCTCCAAAGAGAATCATATGGCTGGCTTCTACTGTAAGAACTACAAAAAAATCGAAATAAATATCATTGGAAACAGGAGAGAAACAAATGTATGTACGATACGTGATTATTAATCATATGAGCTGGCGTTTGTTTAACGGCATTTCACTCGGAGGATGCAGACTTCAATTATTACATATGCTTATTTGGGTAACAGAGAGGGGTAGGAACATATCTTGATTGCCTTCCAAAAAGAAAAATGAATGGGGATATGCTACTCTTCATAATTATGGGACCTAGGATATGAAAAATGAAGACCTTATACACACATGCATAAACACTCACACATATGTACATGCATTTACGTATTTGTATGCCTTTCTTTATTTTCTTTGATAATAACCCTTTGGGTACATGATGTTCCCGGCTTCCTCTTGATGATATTATTTCATATTCGAATAATTGACTAATTTAAATCGAGATTTTATGATTAGGATACCTCTTTTTATAAGTCTTTTAAAACAAAGTGAGATTCAAACTCAATTCGCATATTTAGTGATCAAGCGAGCTGATTTACCACTAAAACCAAGTACTCTTGGATATATACATACATGCCTTCTTTATGTGTATCGCCTGTTTCTTCAAGTGCTGTATAAATACAGAAAAACTACTTTAAATTTTAAAAAGATGTGTTGGAAATTATAAGAAACGATCTAGTTACTAGTAGACTTAAAACATTTGAAGTCCGTGGCAAGGTGATGTAAAAAGCCATCAGAATGGACATGAAACCGCAGTAATGCTCACGTGTGATACCTTATGACTTTGTGTTTGTGTGTGTCTGTATATATGGGTTTCAATAATTTATTTACTTTAATCATTTCATTTCATGAAAAAAATCCAACACTATGATATCCTCACATGCATATAGGAGATCTTGTCGACCCTAGATCATTGAGTTAGGGCTTTGTTTGGGAACTAGGTTTGAAACCTAGGTTTCACAGATTCCGAGGTAAAAACTAGGTTTTGAAAAGTGATTTATGTTTGGGAAGTTATAGCTTTTACGGATTACGAGGTAAAAAAGTGGGTAGGAAAGAAGAAAGTAAGAAAGAAAAAGAAAGAAAAAGTAGGAAAGAGAAAAGAAAAGAAAAGTAGAAAAGAGAAAATAAGAAAGAGAAAACCTACATTTCAAGCTGAGATTTTGTAACCTAGGTTTTGAAACCTAAACAAGTGTTTAGGCTCCCAATGAAAAGGTTGACCTTTTGAGATAAAACAAAACTTAGAGCAACTAATTCGCGTGGCTCATAGTGAACAGGTTTTGTTTGTATAAGTTTTTAATTTTAATTTTTGAAGACAACTATTACTTTTACGACAGCGCAGCTAGCTAGCTGCCTCCAATTAGGCCTAACAATAATGTTATGACCAATCAAATAATCATATTATTGAAAAAGAAAAACTCTTAATAGATTACATGCGGTTTCCCTCATAATGTGCGTAATTGTTATAGTAACATTTAGCTCAATTAGATTTAAAATTAGAGTTAGATTAGACCATGCTTCCTTATATATATCATACAAATGAATTAAAGCGTCACAACATGGAGATTTGCAGGCAATTAACGTATAAATTAGAGGGACAGCAAAAATCAACCAAATCTTGTAGTGACATGTCCAATTCGCAAGGGT
>JANTPZ010148671.1:872-16505 GCA_025593235.1 Vachellia pachyceras | reverse complement strand
CAGCTTGAAAGCCCTAATAAACTCCTCCCCTCCACCATCTTCAGTACTATTGCCTTTGATCATCTTCACAGAAACACAATGACGACGAACACGACGGCGTCGTTTTATGATCAGCCAGTTGTTGTGGAAGATGATCAAGTGATTACTGATTGGAGGGTGTTTGACAAATTTGTTGCTTCTCAGCTCAGTCAAGATCATGCTAATTCCGAGGAGGAAACAACAACCAACAATAATAATGCTGCTGCTGCTAATGTCACTGATCACGATGAGCAACAAGTTAATAATACTGTGTTGGAGCAGAATCAGTCAACGAGGTCGACGTCGGAGTTGGAGCAGGAATTTGCATCAGCATCCACCACCTGCAACATTCAACTATGGAAGTGATCCATCAAACACACATCATCCACTTTTCACACACACTTCTTATGATATCCATCATGATCCATACTAGCTAATTAATCATAGGATATTTCAGTTTAACGTTGGCAAAATTAAGTACAGTGTTGCTCCATCCATACTAGTTTCTGTACATAATAAGACCCTATATATATATAGTTGGATGTTTAGATCTCTGGTGGCCAAGGGTTCTACCTATATACACTTGGCCATAATCAGTGATCGATGCATTATATATGTAATATGTCTATAGCTGGCTAGCCTATATATATATATATATATATATGAATAGCTAATAAATCAATGCTTCTGTGTAAACTGTGGGGTCCAGTACTGTCGATGCATATGTAGTAGTAACTGTGAGAATATAATTCAAAAGTTGTGTATTTTTATTTTCTATCAAGTTTTGGTTTCCCATTTATTTTTCAGCCTTCTATTCTATATATTTACGTACATATAAGCTCTCACGAATATGTATCGGTGCCTGAAATTATCGATCAATTGATTTTCCTGCATTGCAAAGTTTAAGCACCAATTCAGAAGACTTGGTGTGAACCTAAATGCACTGATGAGATTATAAGGTTGCGGTACCCTTTAGCTAATTGGTAAACTTGCAATCACTCCAAGTGATAAAAATGAATACACATAATTTATACAATCAGCTAGTCAAAACACTTCACTGTCTAAAATATAAAAATATTAATTAATCATCTAAATATTAATCGAAACGAGAGATTTTTCTATATTTCAGCTATTTGTTATAGTTTATATTGTTTTGAAAGAATTGTCATATAATTTAAAAATATGTTTTTTGAAAATATACCTAGCTTTCTGATCATTTTTAGAACTGTATGCTATGTCTCAGATAGTATTATTTCATTGTTATCGTTATTATGGATAAATTTCATATGTTTATGATATATCCTAACAGATAAATAAATATAATAAGGCTTTTTGTGGATGGTGAAGACTGAAGAGTATTTTTGGAAAATGAGCGGGCGATAGTGGTAAATAATTAATTTAATTTATGAGTTAAATAGTTAATCTTTAAATATTAAAAAATTAGTTAAATGAGTTATCTATAATAAATATTTATTGTTTTCACTAAAATATTTCTTTTAATCATGTGCATTAGAATTATCTCTTGATAGAGATCCCCTTGATAATATGTGCAGTAAGTAGGAATACCTTAAAGAAAAAATTATAAATTTTAAGAGACATAGTGAATTGAGGTTTGATTAGGATCAAAATAATGCCCCTATTTAGCTCATATATTTAGAATTTGATGATAGAGTAATCTCATAAGAGAGAATTAACTTTAAAGGTGAGGAAAGGTTTGCATTTCCATTCGTTTAATTTTAAGTGACAAATAATCCTGCTATGTAATCAAAGATATCTCATCCTCAAGACGAATATCTTCACGACATGGAAGATACATAGAATGAAATAATAAAAGTAAAACAATAAGGAAAAAATTGATTTCATAAATGTGAAATATATATTATGCCCTTGAATGAACAAACATTGTTAATTAAAAAAGGGAAAATAGTACTAAAGGATACTGATAACAAGAAGATATTTAGCAATGTTACATCACAACTATTGTATATTATGGAATGAGATTTCCATTCTTTTTAGATTACCATACTGGTTCACCCTACAAAATATTTAAGTTCGTCTCCAACCATATAGTATGTATAATTAAAGACATAAACGCAGTAAAAAGATTCTCATGTGTCAAATAAATTTGTTATTACTATAGTCACTTTCTCTCTGGTTACAAGCAGAACATTTGAATTGATTACAATTTACAGATGAATTTGGAACCGAGCAAGCAGTACGTATACTAATCTCACTTGTAACTTGAAGCTTTTTTATTTAAGCAACAAGAATTAAGAATGTGGAAAAAATATTAGTATATAAAATATCATCTTTATCTATTTGTTGTATATACTGTCAGACCGAAGCCTCATCAGGATGTAAGGACACCTCGTGATGATCCTAACCAAAATGTTAATTACCCGCCCCCCCGGGGGGGGGGGCAAACTAAAAAGATCGTTCGAGTACTGTGTGTACTGGTTGGTGTTATGCTGTTGTATATAAACTAAATTAAGGATGATGGAAAACAAGCAATTATATAATTCAACAATAATGGTGAAAATTAATAAGAATTTGAATTAGATCATACTGAATAAAATCCCCAATAAATCAGCTCTTTCTATCTCTGTCATTTTTATCATTCCCTGGGGATGAAGACAGCGCTAGTTAATTAACTGGTCGCTTGGAATAAGATCATATTTCATGCTAGCTAGGTACAGCTATACCTAATTACTTTGGCATTATTCACCATATATATAGATATATATCAGTTGAGTTGTTTCAAGAATGAGTTTTGCCAAAGATGATTTCAAGTTCAAACTGCAAAGTGAGATCCTTGGAAGTTTTATTAACATGGCCTACTCTATCAGGTTCCATAAAACAATAGCATTTTAAATCAAACTCTAATTACCTGTATGTGTGTGAAGAACATGCCTTCTCTGGTACAGAATGAAACAAGAATATGCTTCAACCACTTGGGACCTATTTCTTCTGAGTTCTCTGATGAATAGCCATGGTGGCCAATGGAGGAGTGTACGTTCGTGTTTGAGCTTGTTGGATTTGGTTTGTAAGTGTGTGTGTGTGTGTATTGCTGACTCAGAGGCACAGCAAAGGAAATATCTTAAAACAGATAATTAATGAATATATGAGGAAGTGTAATTGAAGCGACCAAGAGTTATCGATAATAATCATCAAGTGCATAATAACGTCATGTGAAGGAAGGAATTAATAGTGAACTACTGGTGAGAGTCAAAACTATCTGAATTTTCCTTTTAAGCAATGGCACACTCACACACGACACAATCATTAAGCGTGCTCCTTTCAAAAATATCATTCATGTTTCAACCCTTAGCTAACAACGTCTCACACACAGAGAGCGAGAGAGGGAGGGAGACCACCAGCATGCTTGACAAAACGATAATTCTCCATGCATGGTTCAAAAGGGGAATTCAAAGCCTTTTTACAAATTTTGCCTACCTAGCTAGCTTGTTTGACTTCTATACACACACACACACACACCCCACCACCACCACCACCACTATAGCTAGGCTCGACCCATGAAACGGTTTCTTTCTGATATTCTACATTCATATGTGTTTGTGTGTCTTTTTGTAAATGCAATATAGCTTTTTTTTTCTGCGACATACTTACAACAACAGTACTAGCTTTGAATATAAGTCAAGTCAGAATTGAAATAAGAATATAAGATAGTTTTCTGGACATGGCATTATGCTTTTTGTTTCATTCAGAAAGCTCGAACCAGGACATTTTCTCTAAGCACGCATGAGTTATTTTTACTCAACCTAGCCAACACCGTTGATGAGAATATATATATATATATATATAGAGAGAGAGAGAGAGAGAGGCTTGACTCATGTTGGCCCTGAAATCCAGAACAAGGGACCATGCGCGATGTCACCTGTGGGACAGTAGCGTCGTTGAATAATTGGAGCAATTAATATATATATATATGTATGTATGTATATATATATATGCTGTGTTGTTTGCTGAGTAAGATAGCATTATTAATAACCCATGTGAACCTTAAACCTACGACATCATTAACCTGCTTCTTCTTTATTAGTTCCCCAAATCCCAAACCTCCATACTTCCTGGATTCACAATTCTCCTCCTCCTTCATTATAGTTCTGTCACTTTATTTAATATATATATATATATATGTTCCTTTTGTCTTAATCAAATTTACAAAAAGGGCCTTTTGATTTTAGTCCTCGAAAACAATTCTTAATTAAGATTCATTATTATTGCTCGACATATTACATAATACATTCAGATACTTTCTCCCATGTCTCGAACTTGTTTCTTTTGGATCATCATGATGATATGCAAGAGTAGAATACAGGGAGAGCAAAATGCAACAATCATTGCTCTTCCTTTCTGCATACAGAATACACACACACACATGTATACTATTGCAAGAATGAGTAAATACGTACGTACGTGCGTATACCTTTAGCCAGTGCAATATTGTATTAGCTTAACCTTTAGTTGATCTAATTTATGTAGCTTTCTACTTCCTTGGTGCTAAATGTAGAGTTACTGTGTATTTTGATTATCTTCCAGAGAAAAAGTGATGAAAGTAATTTTGGAAAATATATTTTGAAGAGTAGCATCTCAAAACGTAGGGAAAAAATACTTTATGAAAACCCATTTTAGATCCAAACGATGGTTTTCTTGCCAAAGTAAATTGTGGAGGAAAATAGGGTGTTTGGTTGACTTGATTACCAACACTATGATTTTAAAAGTTAAAAGTTATTTAAGGTTTTGGATCACTCTTTGACTACTCCGTTTTGAAATAATTGTTTCAAAAGCTAAATATAAAATCTCAATCTTTTAATTGTCTCACAAATTTATAATTTTTTCCATGAATTATCTCGATTAATTGCATATATTAAAGGGATTTTCTAGTAAGAAAGTATATATAGTTTCTAATACAAATGGTCACTATAGTAAAATCAACACACGTTTTTTTATAGATAACTAACTAAATTTTTTTTCCAATCTTTGTCAATTGCTCCCTCTTGTCCAAAAAATACAAGGCACCTTTTAGAAGAAATCTTTGATCCATTCTTGTCCGAAAACTACAAGGCACCTTTTAGAAGAAATCTTTGATCCATTCTTGTCCGAAAAATACAAGGCACCTTTTAGAAGAAATCTTTTATCCATAATATTAGTCACATAAATGAATGAACGTGTTATAAATATGAACATTTTATCCATGATATACTTTATTTATAAAGATGATGACGGACAGAGCAAAAAAGATGAAAAAGACATGCAATTAATTAAGGATAAAAATGAAAAAAAAAATCATAAAATTCTTAGACGATGCAAAATTGCTGCGTATATACAAGAGACTAAACCTATGAGAAATTGCTTGTAAATAGAATTGAAGAAAGCATGTTCAGTTTATTCACGGTGGACCCAAACACAAAACAATATTAATCCAAGTCTCAAAAGATGCACCAAATTAATGAAATACATGTCACGCCAACACGACACAATTTATAATTCCAATGTCTTGGTAACAGCCATAAAGGAAACAACACATTCTCACCTAACTATTCATGTTTCATTCCTTTCTCCTCTTTTTTGTCTTTGGGTTAGTTTTCAAAAGGGTTTCTGAGTGAAATTGCGAGAGAGTCCTTCACAAATTCAAACAAGGGATCAAGTAAAGAGTGTTAGATGGGGAAATAAATAATCTGAAATTCCCATTGATTGATGTACCCTAATAGGGTATTTATACATTTAGATGGCAATTCAGAATCATAATCAAATCCCTAATATATCTCACTAACTAAATCCCTAATATATCTCAATAATATCTAATCAAATCCCTAATATATTTCAACACTCCCCCTTAAGTTGGAGCGTAGATATTAATGAAGCCCAACTTGTTACAAACATCATAATGAACTAATTCAAAGAAGGATGTAGCCCGTTTATTGACTCTAGACCAATCTAATAATGATAAATGGCTAAACTGAGGATAAATCCTCTTCAAAGACGCCAAAAATAAATGACCTAAACGCGATGCACCACCAGAACAAGCAATCGAACGCCGATCATCAAGGAAGTAATCTCTGTTCTCGGCATAAGGAAGGGTCACACCAGGGACTAAGCAAAATGATGAAAGTACCTAAAACAAAAGGAACCGCTGGAGCTACACCAAGAGCCAGCCAAAGACATAAACAGAAACCGCTGGAGCTACACCAGGAGCCAGCCAAAGACAAAAACAGAAACTGCCGGAGCTACACCAGAAGCCAGCCAAAGACCAAAGAGAAACTGCTGGAGCTACACCAGGAGCCAGCCAAAGACCAAAGAGAGACGCTGGAGCTTCACAGGAGCTAGCCAAAGACAAGACAGAAACGCTGAAGCTACACCAGGAGCCATGTTAGATGGGGAAAGAAATAATCTGAAATTCCCATTGATTGATGTACCCTAATAGGGTATTTATACATTTAGAGGGCAATTCAGAATCATAATCAAATCTCTAATATATCTCACTAACTAAATCCCTAATATATCTCAATAATATCTAATCAAATCCCTAATATATTTCAACAAAGTGCAAGCAACATTGTTGCGAGAACATCAATGGTCTCTCTCTCTCTCGGAAATACTTTTCTTTCTGATTTGAGCTTCGCTTCTAAGGACTCTCTTCTTATATCATCACACAGAATAAATGCGTACAGAAAGTTTAGTGGATTTTAATGAAGCACTCACCAGTCACCACTTTATAAGGCTCAATAAAAGGGATATGACTTCATTTGATACACTTGCAAGTTACTACCTTCGCTTTTTCTTTAATGATGTATGTCTTAATTAATCTTTAGTGTTATTAATTTGCAAATAATAGTAATAACACGTGTTTATCCACCACAAACCGAACCATATGTGATCTCTTGACTGTGTTAATTGTTCTGAGAGATACATGAGGTGATCATATCAAGCTTCTGTATGTTGGATAAATGACCTATGTGCATTAGATTTTCACCTGGTATCTTGTCTTTTACCCTATATTTGATGGAGGGAAAGTAAGAAGAAAATGGGTCAAAAAGAGAATACCAGAAAATAAAACTTTTAAAAATGCTAAAAAAATACTGCTCTTTTAAAAAATACTGAAAGAAAGAAGAACGCAAATTGGAAGACTGTATATAGTTGAGGGAGATCAATAGATGAGATTCTCAAGAGACCGAGAAGCTATAAGCATAATTTAGCCACCAAATCTATCTCACACACACAGAAACTTAGATGAACTCCAACTGAATCTAAACCACTCAGATTAAAACTAGATTACCCAGATTATATTTTTAATAAATTTTTATTTCAATAGATACCTATTGAAAGTGTCTTCCACTGGTCACTCTTGATCAAAAAGTATTTTTTAGTTAAAATTTTGATCTGAACCATCCAAATTAAATTTGAATGTTCAGATTTCATCACAGTATTATGGCAATACAGTAACTCACATTAAATTCAACCCAGGGCATACTCCACAAAAGATGAGGACAAAAAAAAGAGGGGCTTGAGGTTAGCGGGCTCTACTTGTATGTGTCTTCCATGCAGCAAAGAGAAACTGGACCCTAGTTAGAGTGTGTTTAGATTAGCTTTTTAAGAATACATTCTGTTTCATTTGTGTAAAAGTGGTTTTAGATAATGGATTTTGAGTATATCAGGTTTTATTAAAAATGTTATTTTAATAAAATGAAGGCGTTTGGATTATTGTTATCGGAATCACTTTTTTATGTGAAATTATCAAGAAGTGTATAAGCTAACATGATAATTGTACAAAGGAAAAAAATTTAATTTATATTTTTGTTCAAAGTTTAAATAACATATATGCATATGTATGGTCAATGTACTATTTAAGAAAAATATGTGATTAAATTTTATAATAAATTAGCTAAATTAAATTAAATTTATCTTTAGTCAATCATAAAAATATATGTATTAGGTACAGCTCAACCTCATCTTACATACATTAGGTACAACTCAATATATGTATCAGGCATTGATTTTTTTTTATTGGTTATTTTCGGTAGGGAAGAGAGAGAAAACAAAGGGTATTTTAGGTACAGCTTCCTAATAATCCCTCAACCACCTCATAAAAAGCTTCAAAACTAATTTCAAAACCATGATTTGAAGCCCCCAAACCATGGTTTAGAGCAGTGGCGGAGCCAGGATCCTAGATCAGTGGGGGCAATTTTTTATTTTCAAACAAATGACAACAAGCTTACAAGTATAAATAATTTGAGTGGGTTTAAATCTTAAAAATCAGTGGGTGCAAAATAAAAATCTAATAGATATTTACATATACACTCAAAATTTGAGTGGGGGCAATTGCCCACCCTCATCAATATGTGGCTCCGCCACTGGTTTAGAGACGAGAAGTGATTTTAAATTTTTTTTTTTTGGCTATTTGGCACTTTTTTATCCAAACCATGGTTTGGGGTGCCAAAATTGCTATTTCATAGTTTGCCAAACACCCTCTTAGGCATAAACAGCAGCAACTCAGTGAAAATAATCAAATCCTGCTCAAGTGAAAATATATGAAATACTAACCACAAACGGGATGTTAGATCTAGCGGAAGGGATTAGTCCACCATAATATAACAAATCACAATAGTACCAACGCCCTCTCTTACGATAGGGAATGAAGCCATATCTCTTAGATAACCTGAAATCTTCTAGCTAGGTTATTTATATGGGTTTTCTTTCAAGTTACGGCTTGTTATTGTATTACAACATAACAAATCAAGATTCAGGTCTTTGCTATGAGAAATACCTATATTTAGTATCGAACAATGTTTTGAATATGACTGCAAATGCTAATAGGATAAGGTTTAGCGAAAAGAAGTTGATTCCTAACATGGTAAAATAACGTTTGAATACCTATTTTAATACCACAAACAATATTGACTTCAATAATAGGAAATATATGCCTATAAAAATAAGAAAATATATGGAAAAGATTTTACAGAAAATAAGTATTTCAATGAATGGCAGTGCAAGAAATTTCAACTTCATTTCAATTACAATAATAATTGACTATATACCATTCTTAAAGTGGATGTGTTGCTGAAAACCCCTCAGATGTCAAGTGCATCTCTAATAATACATAAGTATGTACACAAAATGTATATTGGCGCATCTTAACAACACTTAGAGTTTGTTTGGAAGTAAGGTTAAAAATAACTTTTATAGATTTCGAGGTAAAAGCTAAGTTTTGGAAAATAGCTTTTACAGATTCCGAGGCAAAACCTAGGTTTTGAAAAGTGATTTATGTTTGGGAAGTTATTAGCTTTTACGGATTCCGAGACAAAAAATGGGTTGGAAAGAGGAAAGTAAGAAAGAGAAAGAGAGAAAAAGTAGGAAAGAGGAAAGAGAAAAAAGTAGGAAAGAGAAAACCTAGGTTTCAAACTGAGGTTTTGTAACCAAAATAGTTTTTGGGAAAAAAAAATTTACTTGGACAAAACCTCGGTTTTAAGGTAAAACTTAGGTTTTAAAACGAAACCTAGGTTTCAAAAGTGGTTGCCAAACAAACCCTTAATGCTCCAAAACAACTATTTTGAATTACAAAGACCCGTTGCTTCATCACAGAAACCATCTCGATCAAGCAGTTTCTGAAGGGGGGGGGCACTTAACAATGGAGACGATGGAGAACCATACGCATTTCGTCTTTTGCTCCCACAACCTAAGCTCGCTCTCGTGCTTACTCCTGTTACAGGATTTGTACCACTAGCATACTTGCATAGAGCCTGCACAAAGCAAAGTGTGCTATTCATTAACTGATTCATTAAATATCACAGTGCCTAAAAAAAGAACCAGCATGATCAGAAAACCGGCTATTAGCACATTTCAAATCACTTCATTTGTAATGGATTCTTCCATTAGTCAATTTAAATAAAAAATTGGAATCCATGTCTACCCATTATATGGATAATTTGGTAGGTAATCCAAAATATAATAGTTAGATAACTAATTTGTGGATATCAAGGAAATTAGTTAAATTAGTTATTTATAATAAATGTGTGTTAGTTTTCCTAAAATAAATTTTTAATCACATTCATTATAACCACCCCTCCATGGAAACCTCCTTGTAATCAATAGAGATATTTTGGAGGAAAATTATAAATTTGAAAGAAAAAGTGGATTGACATCTCATATTTAAGAACAAAATGAACCCTTAGCCTAACTCCTATATCTATTATCAGAGGTAGTATTACAGAAATCATTAGTACAAGGAGGGTTAAGATTTATGTGACTAACATTGAAAGTACGGTCAAAGGTGTTACCTGCTTTTGGGGAAGGTCCAAAACAGTATCACTAAAGTCGGCACCCTCAATGACGGCACCTGCAAGGTCCACTACGTGTGAGGACTGTTCTAACTAGAATAGCATTTGTTAGATTGTCTTCATTGAGAACCTAGAGACCCCAAGAAGTTAGATGATTAATTTAAAAGGAAAGAACATTGACGAAACTAAAAATCTAATGAATGACATTCGATCCATCAATGTATCACTTAAATCAGCGCCTGCAGAATACCAAAAATCCAAATTTATATAGTCATGATAATTCATTGTAGGGTAATAGAAATTAGAAGCACACTATCTATACAAGAGTACAAACACGAAATTGTTGAATATTCAAGCATTATTTCCTATTAACCCAGGCTTCCCCATCAACGTCATTGGAGAATAAACAGGACGAGAGTCAATAATTGAAATTCTCTGATGTCCATTAAATTAACCCAAGTGTCTAACCTCACTTAGACTCCCAGCCCCCGCCTATTCCTTCAACATTTCATTCTTGAAGTACTCCCCAATCTATTCTCAGAGACAGCCCAGTACCTCTTTATACATGAATGGAATTAACAAGGAAGAGATAACAGAGCTTAGTACAAATTTGAAAAACTTTCAAGGAACAAAACCCCGTTTTTTACTGACCTTTACACTGGGGGAAAAGTTCTACCATACAATAAAACAAGTAAACTAAACCTCTTATGATGATCACAAAAGATATGCTACTATCTCTGTTACTCAGCATACTTCCTTTACTAATTTGGACAGAGCAAGAACCAGACAAGCCTTTAAGCAATATTATCAAGTTTCTTGACTATTTTTTGTATTTATGCTTCCTGGTAGATAGGCTTCCCCCACGTCATCCCACACCCCAAAGTCATATTACCTCTTTTTTATTATTATCTTACACCTTTATTATCGGGGCATTTCTATAACAGATGAAAAACCATTTTCACACACGCGCTTGAGTATGAATGTATGTATGAAGCAATGATTCTTGCGAAGCCATTCAAATATAATGATGAAATCACAACCCTTTGGATTTACCAAAAGCAGTACATACCTGTAAAATTTGCCTTGTATACCACAGCTTTCTCAAGATATGCACCATTAAAAGTTGAACCGCTGAAGTCAGATTCCCTCATATCAGCAGCTGTGAAATTGGCTCTTCTGTATCAGTCATTTAGAATGATCATAAATAAAGAACTTGGCTAAATTCCTACTTTGTTAGATTCCAAATAATATGCAGTGAATGTGATTGCTTACGAAAGCTGACATATCTCAAGTAACGTTACAGTTGTCTTGGTTAAAATAGTAAAAGATGCGTGTGTGTGTGTGTGTGTCAAATACTCAAGTTTGCTAGTGCTCGATCAAGCTGAAGCTAGGATGATTAAAATCTATAGAATGAACATTTGATGAAGGAATGAAGGACAGCTGAAACAAGATAGTACACCAATCTGTAATTTTCACTCTTTATCATCTATTAATAACTGAAAAATCGAATTGAGATCATTTTCATCTTTCACTCTTCTTGTTTTCGTCTTGTATAAATATATTCATTGGCAGGGCCTCAATAGATTGAGGTTGTGAAAATCATGGATATCTCCATCGAAATTTTAAAAATTTGAATGTGTTTAGAAAATTCAAATTTGACATTATATCCCTTGAAATCATGAACGATTGCATATATCCATCTCACTCAATTTATGCATGTGATTCCTCTTATTATTTGAAATTAAACCTTAAACCTATTGGTGGCCACAAATAAAAACTATTGACGGTCCAAAAGAACCTTGAACCTATTAAATCCACACACATACTTTGTTATTTTTTTTAATTTGACTTCTAATTTCTCTCCCATGATCTTATTTTTCCCCATTTTTCTTTTTCACTTTCATTCTTGAAGAGTGTAGATACAATCAAGATAATAAATACCGATAATAAATTATAGAAACATGCTTTCAGTTCTCACTCATAACTTCGTCTCTTTGAGGATACATATGAAAATCTTCACAAGTTCTCATACGAATATTAGAAATAAGACAGTCATTGAAATCTAAGCTGCCAAGTTATTAACTTGTCATTTCTCAAACTGCTTTTTTTTTTGCCGAGTCATTTCTCAAACTGTCAAACATTAGTTGAGTTAAAATATAATCATCCGCCACTAACATAAAATAAGAAAGGTAGTTTCAAATTATGCCACTTTCAAATACTTTATTTAAATAATTTTTAATAAGATATGAAAAGGAAAAAAATGATAGAATATCGCCATTTTTCATGTAAAACCTCAGCATCTAAATACACTGCATCATGCGAAAACGGAGCCCTTTAAAACAAGAACAGATAAAGATTAATTCTAAAAAAAAAAGTTATGAAAGTTAAATAATTTTTAATCTTCAAATCTAATTATCAAGAAACGATTATAAAATACTTACCTCTAGCTAGAGTACTCCTGCCTATAACACGAGCAGGTTGGGTCATTTACCTGAAATTTTCATTCACATGAACAGCTTTCCTGCAAAAAAAAGAGGAACAGCACATTTCGGAAGTTCTTGTTTTTCATGAGACACAAAAGAGGAGGTAATCCAGATTTCCTCGAGAAACAAACCTGAGGTCGGCAGAACCAAACTGGGCAGCGGTTCCTATCCCAAATTCACCCCTCAATTCAGCCTCAAATTTGTTCAGTTCAGCAAGAGCTGTTAGGTCGGAGCCGAAGCTAATCACCGCAGCCGCCAATGTGGCGGAAATCAGTTTCCCCCATTTCTTAGAATCTGCAACATCAAAAGCCAATCCATTCATTCCCCCCCCCCCACCTCTGAGGCTCAAAATCAAAACGATAATTTGCGATTTCAATAAACTGGACCAATTTAACATAGACATGTATAGTTATGTACTCACCAGTGTTTGAGTTGATTTGGCAGACAGGAGAAAAGGGTTTTGAATGAAACCTTGATGTAGTAGAAGAGACGTGAAGAGATTTGATAGTGTAGAAACCGAATTCAGAGCCATCGGAACAGAAGAAAGAAGGAAGACGAGGATTGGTTTTAGCCAGCAGTTCACTGGTTCGTCGTTGGAGGGAAGGACTGGTGAAATGTAGCAGTGTTACACTGTTACTATGTTATCTGGTTTTAGAGATGCCACGTCACTCTTCTAGTTAGGCCTATGAAGCCGGTCTTCGGTGCCTGTTTGGAAAGCCATTTTCCCAAACGGTACAAGTAAGTCGAGACAAAACCATCTCGAAATCTGTAAAAACTATTTTGAAATCCGTAAAATCATCTCGAAATTCTTAAAATACCTCAAAATCTACAAAATCCATTTTCTCAATGGAGTTCCCAAACAAGCACATAGAGTTGGAGCCCATTTGCTTATTTGGTCTCACTTCCCAGCTTATACTTCATTTTTTGACCCGCAAAGCCCAACCTATACTTTGATAAAATAAGAAAATTGTAAGCTAAACTTAAATAGAATGAGGGCTACACCCCCTCACAAAAGATTGGTCAAGAAGGAACTTATCCCTGCAACTCAACGAGCATATACAAGAAGACAAGTTTGATGGCTCTCTATATAAACCTCCCGTGCTAAAATGTCTACATATCTCAAAAATTTCCTGTTGACATAGTATAATATTACGTTCCAACAGCTATATAGCAACTAGCAAGTTACTTCCACCTCCAGACACAAAATGACGAGTAGGTTCGCTATTCCTAAGCAAGATGTTGATGGCTTCCATTGAAAGAGAAAACCCGGATGTCTTTGAAATGCAATGCCTAACACAACTCAAGCCTATTTGGATTGCCAAGATCTTTGCCGCTATGATGGTGACATTCCCAAACTTCCTCTTAAATCCCATAATCCAATGCCTTTGATTATCTCAAATGAGTCTAACACACACAACATGGTTTGGTGATCGAACTGAGACATCCACATATAATCGGACTGCTTCACTTGGTGGTGGTCTCCAGCGTGTATCACTCACAGAGCTTCCTTGCAATATTTGATGAGTAAACTTTCTCATGGATGCTTTTTCCATTATATGTAACATGCATTGGTGAAAAATTTCTTTTGTGGAAGCTCCATTAGATGTAAACAATCGGATACATTTAGTCTTCCATATTATCCAATAGACATGTGCAAATATCTTCTGCCACAACAACCGTTGAAATCTTGCCTTCCCTGGTTGGTGAGTTGTATTCCATGTAAGTCAACACTAAAAATCACAAAATAAAAAATTTTAAACAAATAAATAGGAGTACATCGCTAAAGAATGACATGATTTACCCATTAAGGGTTGAATCTAATCAAGCAGCCAATTCCTCACAACATACATACATGACAAATCAATATTTAAATTTTTATTAGGAACAGTGCCCACATTTAGTAATTAACAATTCCTGAAACAAAATTACCTTCAAAAGAAAGATACATGTACTCAAAAAAATACATATGATTTAAATAATTAGTCATATAATTTATGATTATATATTTGTGAATAAATTTGGCTTGGTAGTTGATACATATTTTATTAAGCATATTGATATCGATTATTATAATTTAGGCATTTTTAAGTTAGATATATTTCATATTAAATTATCTCAAATTTAATACTATTTTAGATTAATGTAAACCAAATAATAAAAATTTTAAGTTAGGAAATATAACTTTTCAGGCAATTAAAATTTTTCTTAGGGTCGTAAGGTCTTTATTAGGTAAATGGTGAAGGGTCTTTAAAACTAATTCAAAAATTTAAAAATGATTATTTTCATGCATTGCATAACAGTATGACATAAGTTGAACTGTCATAAGTTATAAATGTTGGAGATTAATATATTCTGTATATATTATTATATTTATATGATATATTATTTTAATATATATAAATATATCACCGGATGTGTCCCGCATCATTATTTAAAGAGTTACGTTCAGAGGGTTGTGTCTGGTCATTGAAACCTTTTGAGCCTTGATGGGAGGCTATATAAGGAGGAGGCTGGTACTCAGAATGGATACGAAAAACAAATCGTTATTCATTCAATCACGAATTCCCTGACGGGGTGACGGTGTTCGACAGTCCATCACTGTGCCAGAAATTCCCGTTCAGAAGAGTTCAAGCAGATCTCAAATACATACGCTATGGCGAGAGGTACGTAAGACTTCCGCTGCACTCTGAATATGGATTTGTGTCCAACATGTGGTATCAGAACAAAACTTTATGTCTACCTAGCGAAAGTTTTTCATTTTGTGAAAATTTGAATTTGACGATTCTTGCCTCTTCTCTTCTGGTTCACTGTTGCTTTCTGTGTTATTCGTTAAATCG
>JANTPZ010148667.1:1095-19565 GCA_025593235.1 Vachellia pachyceras | reverse complement strand
TATCAGATCGTGCTTGCTGGCTGCTGCTGTTTTTTTGTTAAGGTTCTTGCTGCTGTTCGTGCTTGCTGCACTGAAGAAGATGAACTGAAGAAGATGTGCTTGTTAATGCTGCTGTTAATGTGCTTGTAGTTGTTATTGTATCAGATGAACTGAAGAAGATTGTTCGTGTGCTTCTCTGTATTGTTTTGTATCAGATGAAGATTGTTTTGTTAATGTGCTTCTCTGTTCGTGCTTGCTAGTTGCTGCTGAAAAGAAACCTTTTTTTAAAAAAAAGTCAAAACGGGCAGCCCGTGGAACCCGCCCGAACCCAGCGGGTTTCACGTTGCCCGTTCACAACGGGTTAAAACGGGCTCAGTACGGGTTCGGGCACAGCCCGAAACCGTACAAACATAAACGGGCGGGTAACGGGCTGACCATCGGGCCAGCCCGTCCCGCCCGTTGCACAGCCCTAACAAAAAGGATAACTAAATTTTTTGTTGGAGGGATCATTAATGACGCGCGCTTCATGAGTATACAAGTAATTCTCATATTCATATCCTTTATTACTGCCTCGATTTATATTCTATTTTTCGCTATATTGTGTTTAATAGAATGCAGATTTCTCAGGCATTATAGCGAATCGGAAGAAATTATTGTGGATCCCATATCCACAATAATTATAGCATTGGTTGATCGTGACATTTTTCTCATGAGAGAACAAAACAAGGCAAAGTTTTCTGTTAAATTCATGTTCTTATTGGCTTTTCCGATCAGCGCATCAAGTAAGATTCTAGCTTTCATTTTATATACTATTTTTTGCTATACTGTGTTTAATAGAATGCAGATTTCTCAAGCATTGTAGCGACTCTATGTTCAAAACTTCAAACTAACTGACAATAAATATTTTATTTAATCGGAAATATAAAAAAAATTAATTCCTTTTATTACCATATTGTGAGGCGTTTTCAGTAGATATGATATTTACTATGATATAATAGATTATTGCAAGCAGATGTGTGTGAGGAAAGGGGATAACCGTTGGATATGTGGGTTCAACTGCAAACTCTCGAGAGTCCCGCCAGCTATGGCTGATGAGTTGATTGCCATCATACACGGGTTGCAACTTTGTTGGAATCGGGGATATAGGAATGTCAAAGTCATCACTGATTGTACTGAGACTGTAAATCTAATGACTAGTGGTTACAATGCTAGTCATCCTTTCAGGAATGTAGTGGACGAAGTTCGGGTGTCTATTAACAAGAACTGGAATGTTGTTTTTCAACATAATCCAAGGGAAAACAACACCTTAGCTGATAGTTTAGCTAAAATGGCTCATCATTTGATTGGAAATTTTTGTTTCTTTGACCAAATACCTCCTGTCATTCAGCATATGGTGGTTGAGGGGCCATCCCTCCCATCTTGATGTAGTGTTTTGATCCTTTTTTGGATTGTAATCCAGGTTATATTCAAAAAAAAAAAAGAAAGAAAGAAAGAGAAGCAAGGGGTCGTGTGATAAGTTGCTCTCACTGTCCATGCACTTGCCATCAATTATTTGGATGTCATTGTCCAGAGTAGCCTGCTGAAATGCGCCAATGTCCACCAGCTACTACTAATAATGATATATAATAATGATTGGTAGAAGCATAAATATATAATACCTTCATTGTTATGAGACTATATCAACTATATATGTTTCTATTATGAGACTGTTATATGTAGTAACACGGTATAGTTTTAAGCTCTATAAGTTTTATTATTTATAACACAGTAGAGTTCTCTTAACCACTTATATAAAATTACATCTACGTAACCCATGGGGTTTTTTTTTTGGAGAAAATCCCCAAAAAATAACATCTTAATTTCAAATTGCTGCCTATGGGTTCATTTTGTGGGGAAATGCAAAAAACAAATGTCCAGTGGCTTCCCGCTAAGGGTGGCTTTCCTTTTAAAAGAAAGATGAATTGAAGAGCAAGTTTTTAAAATCACAAACAATTTAATATTATCAATTGTCATTTCTCCGCAATAAGTCATTTGACATATTCACATGACCTTTTGAGATTTTTGAAATTCAGATAGTATTTTTTGAGGTTTTTCCTTTATCTTTTTTAATCGCATGTGCTTGACAGTAAAATACAAAGATTAAAACAGTGAGGTGAGGATGAAAGGAATATCACATCCTCCAACGACATTTTACTTAGTGGCTGAAAACGATGACAACCCATTTCTCTTTGTTGCTATGTCCTCTTCTGAAATTCCATTGTCTCTTTTCCATGTCTTTTAGTTGTCCGAAGAATAATACAACCTAATGCATATCAATGTCCGGATCAAAATAGATAAGGCTGAAATTAAAATAATAATATTAATTCTAAAATAATGTGTTATTAATCATGTCTTTGTCTGAAATTTACGGTGATCTCACTTTCAAGCCTAGGGAACTTCGAGGAAGAATGCAATGGTATTATTAATATTGATATAGTAAAGTAACTTTAATAAGCCTTGACTTTTTTTTGACCTCATAACTTTTTCAAATAGAGTTCACTAATTAACATGTGAACAAGATCTAACTTGACCTAACTTAAGCTTTAACTTTTATATAAACCATATGCCTGATATATAAATTATCATTTTTATTTGTCGTACATTGAATAATTTTGCAAATGTTGCAGATGTCTCACTTTAGTTGTTACAAGCTACACGTCCTACCTAGTCACGCTTCTCGTTATTTTTATGGAGGATAAATATAATAAAAATAAAATAGATAAATTTAATTAGTGAACTCTGCCTATAACTATACTTTATATGTTATTATATATATCAATATATAAATTAAAAGTAACCTAATTTGGGTTTAATGCATGGAATAATCTATTGAGTTCGTACGTCGTGTGACTAAAATGAATTTTATGTTTTTATACGAATTAAAAATTAAATTACATTGTTCACATCATGTTAATTAATAGTGGCGCTTCTCTTGCTATATGCTTTTTATATTTGGAATGAAAGAAGTTAATGCAATATTGGTATTAATCCCAAATTAGCAACTTAGAAAAATTGCCAAGTCATACAAAGAGATTAGTTTCTGTACTATACTAGTTAATCTCTCTCCATTTGGATAAATTATCAACTCAAGTTGGCCTAAATAGCATACTTCTATCATCTAAACAATTAGTTGAGATTTTGAATCCCATTTCTTCTACATGTGGCAAATAAGTTTTTATATCCAAAGAGCGCTTATAAGGGTACTGGCAAATCACCCATTGATAAGGTTTTTACATCAACAATGGGATTTAAACTTACCACTTTGTGGGTTGTGAGTCAATTTATTTACCAACTGAACCAACCTTGTATTAACTCCTTTCTCCCCTAAATTTTCCGATCATCTCATTTCTAGGCCTAGTAAATAATGGGAAGTGTATCTTTCGACATGATTGTTCGCCATCAGACTGATTAAAGAATGTTTTATTATTTTTCAATGTTTCATAAGTAAAGTAGCTCCTGCAACATTCCGCGCTGCTCAATAAAAATGATAGTTTAATATCATGCTATATATAAAGTTTAAGCGTAGTAGCTTAGGCCAAGCACGTTCTTGTGCGTGCTGTGCGCATGTGAAAGACAAATGCTAATTAAAGTTAACGTAACTGATAGGGAGTAGGAACTCACATCATTTAAGCAAGTGGTTGATAGTTTAATTGGGAGGATTCTATTCTTAAGCACTGCTACATAACATAACTGTGAATATGTAATCCTTAATACTTAACGATTAATATCTCGGGAAATCATGTAGGGGAAGAGTATATGCAACCTCACATGAAGATGTTGGCAGATTACTTCATTACAAGGGCGCCACAGAAGGACACTTCATTCTTGGTGCCTTATATCCAAGGGTGTGCATACTACTTAAATTGTTTTTTTTACATTTAATTGTTTTCTTATTTAACAATTATTTCTAGAAAAAATCCCTTAAAATACCATTTAAATTGCAAAATTCCAAGACGCTACCACCAACAATATTGAAATTCCCATATTCCTACTCAATGATAACATAGGGATTTTGAAATGTTGGTATTTTTACAATTTTACCTGTTAATTTAAAAATAAAGGTTAAGCCACCTTCACCGGAGAAATCATCATTGATTGGCCACCAGAGTTGGCAACTACTGTCATTTAAGATACAATATATATAGTTTTCAAATAAGTTTTGAACTTTGGTCTTAATGTATTTACAGTTAAAAGATTTTACGTATATTAAAAGGTGTGTAGATATTGTGTATACAATATGTGACGCTACCGAACCGTTAAGGATTTGCTTAGAGAATATGTAACTGTTAAGTATGGTCTTTCGTAGTGAGGTCTAACATCTATTGTCGGTGAATGTTACTTCTTTTTTCTAATACAAAATTTATTAGGTCCGGTTTTTAATATAAAATTAACTTTGTAATGGAAACATCATCGCTTGATATATTTGTACAAGTTATATTTTTATTTAGATATACGTTGTGGATGATATCTTGAATACATTGGCAAAACGAAGATATTTTTATTTGAAGTCTTCAAGCCATTATCTCGTTTACCTTGCTAATTACTATTTTATTTTTGTGACATTTGTGCTTTTACTTCAACACAATCTACGGATAGGAATTGTCGACACTGTCCTTACATATCTTTCAATTGTTTTAAAAAATACATAAAATATTTTAGCCATGTTTGAGTTATACTATTAATGCGCCATATTGTACAGTTCTACTCATATGATCTCAAACTACAGAGCTTGGTTTAAAATACTAGCTCACAAAATAATGTGGTTACTTTTTTTTTTTACTTTAAAAAGTTCCGTATAATTGTTTCGTTATATATATATATATAATGTTACATTATTAGCTTGATAATTTGAACTCAATGAAGCTGTCATCGATTAATGTCAGTATCATATTGAGTCCATGCTTTTTATAATTTTATGCCCCATGCTATTGTATGCTTGTGTATAATGTGTTGAGTTTATATTTCGGTTGGTGTTATAAAGGTTAACGATGTTTCATCAGGTTTAATTTTAGTTTTTAACCACATTTTTATTCCTCCAATCTTAATTAATACCATTAACTTCATTTAATAAAAAATGCTGACCCATCAAACTTAAGTTATATACCATGTAATAAACCAAGTTAAGATTGGGGAACTAAATTAAACATGCAGGACTAAAATGAAACCTAATAAAAATATAAAGTACCAAATTATGCTTAACTTTTATTAAAAAGTGAAAGTGGTTTATGATTTTTTTTGGTGAAAAAGTGGTTTATTATTATATGAATGAAGCAGTAACTTTAAGATTATTGGTAGTTATAATATAAGAATTTGATGATGATCAGTGATGGTGCTAATTGAATAATTTGATTCCCTTGTGCTTGTTTGTGTGTGTCTATATATATAGATAGATAATGCTTGGACTTCATCTGACTAGACACTTGAACGCTACAAAATAGGCTTCAGAGCTTGAAGTTTATCGTCGTCGTAGTCACAGAGAAAGGCATTTTCTCTATTTTCAGGTAATAAAGTTCACACTATTCCCTCTTGTTCTTTATTTTCTTCATAAATTCTTGTGTTAATTCTGTATTTTGACTTCTAGTCTCTTTAAGTTCTAATCAAGCGCTATGAAATTAAACTTTATAATATGCATTGGAATGTTCAGAATCTGGAAACATGAAGCGCTCGCAGGAGATTAAATCATCGAATTCAGAACATAATGGTTGCTCGTATGTCATCTTACTTATCCTTGGCTTGCCACCATGCACACAACACACACACACACACAGTAAATTACACTGAGAAACTGAAATTTGCAAGCATAAAGGATGTGATTTTTTCCCAACTTGTGCAAATTATGTTTATCTATATGTAAAATGAAAGACATGTACATATAACTAAAGAAGAGTTGATATAATAAAAGAAGAGCTGCATCGATTCAAAGATCTGAATCCCTATCTTTAGACAATAAATTTTATAATAGAGGATCTCTTAAGGAGATGGAGGCGTCATCACTTTCCATCACATTACTTTATGCTATTATGTAATTTTAAATATTTATCTAAAACGTTATACATCACATCACTTTCCATCACATTACTTTGTTTACAGACAGTATTTTATATATAAATAATTTTTAGTTGAAGAAGCTCCTGTTATATATATATTTTAAAATTATTCAGCTGTTACTGTTTTGAAAAAGACTACTTAAGCTATAACCACTTTACTATACATTTAGAATTCTTTTGAACATATTTTATGGTAGTACTGGATATCATATGAAGGATAGAAATAATTATCATTCAGAACAAACTTGCAAGGACCTTATATTATAGAAAAAGTACTTAACTGATAATTGAACCCATGTTAGCTTTTCAGAGTATCAACAGGAGATGGAAGTTCAACAGTTACATCATCACAACCTCGGCATAATGTTATTTGCGGAGGTAAAAACCCTCTCTCTCTCTCTCTCTCTCTCTCTCTCTCTCACACACACACACACACAAAGATTCAATTTCAGAGTGATTAGTAAATACTACCAACAACATTAAAACCTTATCCCACTAGATGGAATTGGTTACATTTGAGTTCAATTGAAAACCAAATCCTTAAATAAATTGTTCACCAAAAGGTCTCATTTAATAACTTCATTGAGAGTCCATTTAGTCTTCCTCTACCCCTTTAATTAAGCTCCAAACAATTTGATCTTCCTTTCTCACGGTTGCATTTATCAGCCTTCTTTATACAATCCAAACCATCACAAAATGATTTTCTACCATTTTTTTCTTCAATAGGAACCATTCCAACTCTTTTTTGAATAAGTTCATGACCAATCTTGTTTTTACTTGTATGACTACACATTTATATTAACATTTTCATTTCAACTATCATCACTGTATGCTCATGTGGCCCTTTGAAACCCAACATTCTTTATCATAAAGTATTGCTGGCCGAATAACCATACGATAAAACTTCTCTTTAACTTTATCAATTACTTTTCAATCACATATAACTCCAGTTGTGATAAAACCTTGTCGTGAGGCTATCAAATGAAACTAAGTTAAATGCAATATAATGGCACTAACCTAGGTCGATCTCTACGCGAAGCCTATATTGAATTACTAAATAATCTAGAATAAATAACAAATTAACCGAAAAGTATGCGAAACATGGATTATCTATTTAACTAGACTAAATGGCTACTATTTCTAATTTTTTTTATAATGGAATGGATAATGGATGAAGTGAATCTCCTTGATGAATGACTTAACCAATCTTTCTAATTCCAATTAATTAATTTTAATTGCACCTTACTAGCCAAGGACTAGTGAAGAAACCTTCTCCTAATCAACACCACTATTAAAATTTACCTAGCCACCTAGGTTACTTTAGTTCACTAGAGGTGTTTTAAGAGGCTAGCTCACATTAGATTCACAGAGGTCCTCTCACTTTCAACTAAATTGAGAGCTTCAAGAACACGAATTATCAACTATAGTGAAAAATAGGTCCACAAGATAATTAATAATTCGTTAAGTGCAAATCCAACGCAAGTATTAATATCCAGATTACACATACGAGTAATAATCCTCAAATATATATATGAATCACAGTCCTAGACACCTAGCAACTATAATCAAAATATATAAAGATTGGATACTAGAATTAGGAATAACCAAACTTCCCTCTTAGCTCAAGAACTCTGAAAAGCTTCATCAAATCATCAAGGAGTGGAGTGATCAGGTACCCATTACAGGAGAACAACTATACCAAGTCTCAGGTCCTCGTAGAGCCATGGGAACCAGATCTTGTGCGAATGGGAGTGGCTGTGGCGTCTGGATGAATCTGGGGGCGTCGAGTGTGGTCTGTGCAGGGAGATGAGATGGCGTCGATGGATTAATGGAGAGTGGATAGGGATGAAGGAAGGATGAAAACCGAACAGTGGCGGCTGCTCCCTCCTCCAATCCCGCGTGCGTCGTTTTGCCCCCCTCTCTGTGTGCTGGCGGTTTTGGTGGAATAATGGAGAATGGATTTAATCAATCAGTGGCCGCCGCTTGGATCTTCAATAATTGAATGAGCAACCCCTGAATGAATTGATTGGTGATTTCCCCCATTGGGCTTCCAAGTGGCTTCGTGGGTTTCTTTATGGAATAGCATCAGGAGACATGTTGCTTGGACAATGAATAAGGGTGTTGTGAACTAGTATGGCTAATGGATAAAGAATGGATGAATGATTAATGAGGTCTGGACCCTTATTTTGGGCTCCATGTATATGTCATGTTTGGGCTCAAGCCCATTCCTTGAACCTGTAACAAAAAGAAAACAAATACTCATGAAACCCAATTACATAATAATTAATTAAACCCAATTAAGCCATTAATGAGTGATAATAGACTAAGTTTAGGTATCAAAAATATATAAAATATTGAAGTTTATCAAGTTGTTTTTCCTCTATTTAAACCATCCAACTAGAATTTGTTGATTATTTCTACATCAGTTTCACCATCTTTCTGTAAAATTGATACCAAGTATCTTACTTTGTCACTTATCAAATGATTTGATCTCCAAATCACTACTAACTCTTCTTTTATCAAAATTTCAACGTATGTATTCTGTCTTATTCCTACTCAATTGAAAATCCTTTGACTACAAGGTGCTTCCTGATACCTCAAGTTTAGTGTTAATCTCTCATCTTGACTCAACCACAAGAATAATATATCATCAGAAAGAAAAGCATGTACTTGAGGATTTCTTTGAGTGTATGCTGAGTTAGGACTTATAATACTATATCAAACAAATAAGGGTTCAATGTTGATTCCTGCTGAAGTTCAGTTCTTATAAGGAAGTCCTTTGGCATAAATCCAGAAGTTCTTACACGAATTGATTCCTGCTTATACATATCTAGTAGGAAATACTCACATTTATCAGATAAATAATTTACAAATATAAAAAATTATTTAGTTATTTATAAGAAATGCGTGTTAGTTTTTCTATAATATTATTTTTAATCATATGTATTGTAACACATAATGGAAACTATATTAGTTTATATATACAATTAATAGGGATCAAAGTGAACCGATATCTTATATTTAAAACTAAAGTAAACCCTTATTTAACTCTTATAGTTAGGACTCAAGGAAGTAGCTGATAAATAAATTTTTTCCTTCTTTTTTGATACATTATCCGGTACGGCACCTTTTTGGGTAATATTATAAGACATCTAAGCAATCAACTAATTCAATTTGGGTTGGTGGTTGCTCCTTCCAGCACTAGTGTTTCATATGAGAATCAAACTTAAGACCCAAAGGGATCCAGCGGGCCTTATACCGTGAGATCACCTATGTGTTGGTTTGTTCTTCTTTGATAACAACAACGACGACCACCAAAACATGGAGAGCATCTTGAATTGCCTTTTTATATTCTCCTGTTTCTTCAGCAGCTTTATTTTATTTCTTTATAATTAATGTTATTTTAAATTTGTAGTAAAAGAGGAACGATTTTTGTCGAGTTAGGAATAACTAGTATATATAATTTCTGCTTGTGTGAGAACTTCCCCATGTTTGAATATGTGCGTGGATTTTTTTAGAATCTGGGAGCATGGACAACTCTCCAGGGGTTCAACCATCGCATTCACATGTTATCCGAGTGTAATCTCTCTTATCGTTTGCTTTCCCCAACCCATCTGCTCTTCCGATCTCTATCATAAATTCATACTTGCACTACAAATTAAAGAGAGAATATCATTGGTTAATTGCATAATTACATGTATGTTGAGTTCACATACACATTAATTAAAGATAATTAAGTTTATTGTTTTGAAAAAGAACATATGTATTTAAACACAGAATATTTAGGTTCAAACATTTTAATTCACAGTTCCTAACCAGCTGGTAGCACTAGATATCGTATACTGTATAAACTATATATATTCATGAATTTTTATTTTCCGTTATTTGCCATTCAAATATGAGTGTAACTTGTGTGTAAGGCTATGCGTGGCTGTAAATAGGACATGCCGCTTGTGTTACGAAGCGATTGTGAAGTCATAAAATAGTAATTGACAAGTTATCGGTTGGCTCAATCTTTTCTTTGTATCTTACTTTATCGCCCATTCCCCAAGAAGAAGGATGTTATATATAATATATATTTATATATATACAGCACTTAATTAATGATTGAACTCATGTTCGTTTTCAAGGGAATCAACGGCAGGAGATGAATGTTCCACAGCTTCATCAGCACCACCTCAGCAAAGGGTTCAATCAAATCATCAAGGTACTCTCTCTCCCTCCCTCACACGCACAAGAATTTTCTCAATTTCAAATCAGGTCCCTACGGTTCATTTCTTTTGAATAGGGCCCTCAAAGTACATGTGAATGAATTACGATTTGGTAGTTAGGTGCATTAATAATAAGTTCCCAAATGCTCCAAATTTTCACCCGCAAAGGGAGAGAAATCCCTCTCAGATTCTCCATCAGTCATAGAGACTACCACGAAGAATTGATAAAACATATGAGTGGGTTTTCATTGGAGAAAAGCATTCACGTGATCACCAATACATACACTCAACACATTGTTCCAACTACTAATTCTCCTTTTCAATTTTTTTGTTGAAAATTAAAGCAAAACCGTAAGGATTTAAGAATCCATGTTCCTTTTCTTTATATAATTCTGTTACTGCTGCATTCTCTTTTTCATAGTTCTTCATAATTATTGTTACTTCAAATTGTTGAAAAGAAGAATGATTTTTGCAGTTCATAGAATTCGAATCTCTTGCCTCATGATTGTGTGAGAGATTTCCATATGTTTAAATATGTATCTTCATTTTGTTTAGGATCTGGGAACCCAAACAACTCGCCGGATATTCAATCATCAGATTCAGATGTGCCAGGGTAATCTCTTTTTTCATTTTGTTTTATTACATCCATAAGCATTTCTATGCTGATTAAATATAAACAAGAAAACAAAAATATGCATATGGTAATTTAAAAATATTATTTACTATAAATAAATGTTATCTTTATTAAATAATTTTTAATTTCAAGAAGGTCCTATTCTATATATACACACATTTAAAATACGTTATTTTTTTCATAAAAAACATGGGTTTATATTTAGAAGCAATACTTAATTTATAAACATTTTAAGTTACAATTTAGAATGCTCTTATGTAACTTATAACTTAGTAGTACTGAATATAATTAAGATACTTTGTGAAAAATTGTAATTCAAAATAAAGGTAGAAAGATCTTATTTATATAAATAAAGATTTAACTGACTTTTGAACTGATGTTTGCTTTTAAGGGAATCTGCGGGAGGAAATGGTGATCCCGCAGCTTCATCAGCACAAGTTCCTCAGCCCTACTGTCGTCAAGGTTCTCTCTCTCTCTCTCTCACACACACACACACACACACACACACACTATCTTCAGTCCTTAAAAGTATTTAACTACATGTACCTTATATCATATATCAGTTTATAAATCAGCCAAATTAATTGAAAGAACAATGATGGTTTATATGTATACTTTTTAAGGTAATGTATTTTGTTTCCTTAATCAAAGTCAATTGATTTTTAGTCAATCATTTTTGCGAAGAAAAATGAGGTTTTCCTTTTAACTAGTAGCTCACTCTTTATCTTATGTGGAACTCATCTCTCTCATTCATGGTGGTCAGTTTCAGCAAAGGTTAGAAAAAGATACCCAGAGCTGTACAAAGCAGCTAGGGATGGTAAATGGAAAGCAGCAAAGAAAATCTTAGAATCGAAAGATAGGGATAATTTACTGCGAGCTGACTTAACCAATCGGAAGGAGACCATCCTCCATGTGGCCACCCAAGCAAACCAGGCTGGTTTTGTGAGGCGGCTGTTGAAGTATCTGAAGGACCATGGAATAAAGGATTGCTTGGAATCAGAAGATGTGAATAGGAACACTGCGTTTATCTTCGCTGTAGCATCTGGGAATATGAAGATTATTAATATAATGAGGAAAAACAATCCAGACTTGCTGCTAAAAAAAACCGGTCCCCAAAAACAATTCACACCACTTCACATTGCTGCTTTACAAGAAAAAAGTGAAATGGCACGATATCTATACAAAAGTACAACTTCTGAAAATTTTAAATATGAATTTGACGACTTGAAGTTACTGTTCTTCCTATGTGTCAATGCCGGAATCTATGGTAAGTATACACACAAGAGACTACAAAATTTAACAAGTGTGCAATTCGAAGTATAATTACCTTGTATCTGACACAATTATTATATCAATTTTATTTATATTTATTCATTTTCCCAGATTTAGCATTGGCGTTGCTGAAGGATAAGCGAAATCTAGCTTTTGCGATGGATCATAAAGGAGAGACTGTATTGCAAATACTGTCTCGAAAGCCTTTAGGCATGTCAATTCTCTCCTTTCCTTTTAGCACTTCCTACCCGTTGACATATAAACTTTAATAGCACGTGCTTTTGAAGCTAAGCAACGATGTTGATTGGTGTTAAAAAATATCGTTAGAACCCAATCAATATCCCATGTTTTTTTGTCGAAATGTTGTTGGCGGACAAATAATTAAATTCATTATGGTTTGATAGTTTAGTTAGGCTATAACTTTGTACTTGTGGCTGTAGATTTATTTACCTGTAATCAGAAAGAGGTGCTGATACGATTGAATCAACGTAAAATACTTTTTTATTATTCACAAAAAAATAATTTTTTAATAATAAATATTACTTTGAATTTTCTTTCAATGTCTTCAGTTTTGACTTAATTTCTTAGCTAACTTAATGTTACATTGTGTTTCCTAGGTTCGAATAAAACTCAACAATATAAGCTTGTAAGCCACTTGTGGAACAACATATTTCTTACTCTAAGTGACAATGAGATCATTGAAAAAATAAGGAGACCTACACATGTAGTGTTTAACGCTGCAGAAGTTGGGAATTTTAGGTTTCTGGAGTTGCTTATAAGTACGTATCCTTATTTGGTATGGGAAGTTGATGAAAGGAATAGAAGCATAATTCACATTGCAGTTTTGCATCGTCAAGCTGATATCTTCAACTTCGCACGTGGCATAGGCTCAATCAAAGATATAATAGCAAGATATGCATTTCCCAAAGATAAATCTGGTGAAGACAATTTAGAAGACAATTTATTGCACATGGCTGCAACATTAACACCAAAAGATCAACCAAACTTAGTTTTTGGAGCAGCATTTCAGATGACTCTTGAATTATTATGGTTTGAGGTAATTTGTTGCATATAAATTTTAGTCTTTTTTCCTCAACTTACAAAAGACACATGGGCAAGCACACGTGTGCATGCATATCCATACTCTTGAGAGATGGGCAATATTTTTAATTAATATTATAACGTATTATACATTTAATACTTTATGTTGGTATTATCATATATACATATCCTTTAACATCGTAGGCTGTGAAGAAGATAGTTCCTCCATCATTCATAGAGAAGAGGGGTTTAGAAGGCTTTACTCCTAGCCAATTATTCACAAAGAATCATAAAGAATTAGTGGATGAAGCACAATCATGGACGAAGAAAACAACAAATTGTTGCATGCTTGTTTCAACTCTTATAACTACTGGAGTGTTTACTGCTACATTCAGTATCCCGGGTGGAGTTGACGACAATACAGGAAGCCCTCACTACTTAGATGATGACAAAATGTGGTTCATGATATTTTCCATATTTGATGCAATTGCAATGATATCATCCTCAACTTCCATATTTATTTTCTTCTCCATCCTTATCTCACGCCATGCAGAACATGATTTTCACTACAGGTCATTGCCCATGAAGTTGATATTTGGATTAATCACATTATTAATCTCCATAATAAGCATCATGGTATCATTTAGTAGTGCATTCATCATGTATTATAATGCCAAAACCCTCAGCCATGGCTCTCATGACAATGTTCTGAAGTGGCTTCCTACCTCCATTTGTGTGCTTTCGTTTATACCCATACCCGTATTTGTATATCTGCTTTGGCCACTCTGGAGTGATATAGGCAAATTAACCAAATTTTCTTGGAATCTTTCTTGAAAAAATGTGTCTGTTGATGGATCTCTTCATGCGCTATATTCATGGAGTCCAAGGATTGATAGCTCTCTCCGGGCAGGCATCTTTCCAATCTGTGATCAAAGGGTTTGTAATATTGGAAGTTTGATTTGGTTGTAAGATTGTTCATGTATTTGTTGTTGGTTTGATCAAAGCCATGGGAGTTTGTATTATTCGTCGAATTTATGGCTGTCTAGATCTAGCTTCTTTCATCATTCCCTCTTTTTCTGAACTTGGAGAATGATATTGAGGCCTTAGTTGTGTTCACTATCAATTAAGCTAAGTCCGATTAATTATTCTGTGGTATAGGATCGATGCAGCCAATTACTTAATGAGAGCAGATTGTGATTCTTAGGTTCGGTTAGTTTGGTTTGGTTAATTAATTCAAGTGTTGGTTCGTTTTTGAAATTACTTGTTATTCGGTTATTCAATTTGTTCGGTTTTTATTGATAACCGAACCGAATGCTCTAAGTTAATCATCTCATTTAAGTAAATGGAGGATAAATAAGATTAATAGAAACAATAATGATGAGTAAAAAAGGTGTCGATAAGAGGGTGTAGATGATTATAGAAAGAAGCACAAGGCTGAGGCGGAGGCAGCATTTTTGTTGTTGGGTTCTACGAGATGGAATAATGGAGAATGTTCACTGCGCGGCCGCTGAAAAAGATATGAATGAGGAATGGAAATAATGGGTAAGGTAGGAGCTTGTGGGTGGAGAATGGACGGGGATGAAGAAAGGATGAAACCCCCAACAGTGGCGGCTGCTCCCCCTCCAATCCCCTCTCTTCTGTCCGCCCCGTGCTTGGAATGAAATGGAGCGATTAATTCCGGAAAAGGAAGTGGCTTGTGAGGGTTCTTATGTGGGCTTTTTTGGTGAATAATGGATGAAGTGGCGGCTGGTATTTTTGCCCTCTGGAATGAAAGGGTACAGGTGGCTTCCCAAATAATGGAGAATGGATGGCGATAATAAATTGCTCCAGGTGCTTGAATGGATTAATTGTTGTGTGGTCTGGTGGGTCCCAATGGATAATAAGGGTGGAATGAATTAATGGATGATTGTGTGCGTGGCCCATGAATGGAATTAATGGATTATGAATGATGGGCTGGATGATGGAAAGATGAATGAAGCACATTGCAATTGAAGGCCCAATTTCCAAGATAATATAAGGTTTACAAATCCAAAGATTTTGATTCCAATTTCTTCCATAGGTGCCTACAATGACAATTGATATTGAGTAGCATCAAAGGTCCTAAAGATTAATCATTTAACAAAATGATTAAAAAAAACTATTTAACCTTGATTATATTTAATTTCACATAATTGCCATTAATCAAATTTAATGTATTTAAACCCAATAAAAGCCCAACAATAGGATCAAAATTCCCCCAAAATGATACAAATTCATTTGATAAAATATGATTAATTCAATTCCCCCACACTTAGCCTTTTGCACTCCTGGGCAAAATTATGTTATGTCATGAGCTAAAAATAAAAATGAATAAGCAAATGCAAGCATGAAGAACCACAATTGGTAATCATGACTTATCACTTATTTCCAAAAAATGCCCATACCACATGCTAAAAGAACCAAGCAATGATACAAAGATTAATATAGACAAATGCAACTAAGAAACCCTCACAAGGTTAAGTGTTTGCGCTCAATTCTCTCAATGTGGTATTTTTTTCATTCAATCATCCATCCATCCAACCAATCGGATCTGGGGCCAGTCAACCCAACCAAACCCGAAAAGGGAGTCTGAAAAGTCACTTTACAGCAAGCAATGGGACAAGGACAAGTGGCACTCTCTCTAACTAGTATTTCAAGTCTTGGCCTCCATGAATCTTTTCCAACCACACAAATTGTAAAGGCTTTTTACATAAGCATTTTTCCCTCTCTCTTCCCTCTCATTTCACGCCACCTTCCCTCTCTCTTGTGATCAGATTTTGCTCTTCCCTTAGCCTCCCAAGAACCTCCACTCTCAAGCTCTCAAGAGGAAGAAGAGCAAGCACAACAAGCAAGGTAAAGTCCCAAGCAACCAACCCTTTCCATTTCTTTACTTCTTGCAACTTCTACCACCTTTCTCTTGAGTTGTTTTCTTGAATGAGCCTCTCTTTTGGGAAGATGATGGCTAGGATTTCAAGAGCTAAAAATGGAAAAGAGAAGTTTTAAAGGTGGTAAATGGTTGCAAGTTGTTTCTTGAGTAGTAAAAGCTATGTTGTTGGTTGTTGTTGGTTGCTTGAGTTGTTGTAAAAATTTTGGAAAGCTCAAGTTTATGGGGAGGTGCTGCCCAAATTTCTTTTGATTTAAGGGAAGGTGTGGTTGAGTAGATCAAAGTTAAGAAAAGGGGTTTTGGAAGCAAGAAAACACATGGTTTCATGAACAAAGTTGAAAAACCCTTCCTTTCCTTATTTTTTTGCTGTTTTCGTCCAAGCTAAAGAAAAAATAGAAAGGATGTGATTTTGGGTATTTTGATAGTTCCATTGGCTTTAAAATGATGTTTTGTGTAGGATAAAGTTAAGGAATGGATTTTAGAAGCTTAAGGAACCATAAAACCAAGCTTTGAAACTTGTAGGGTGCTTAAAAGGTTAAAGGGGATTTTATTGCGTTTTTTCAAGTTTTATTGCCTCTTGATGGTTGGATATTTACATGGATGATATGCCATGATCTTTAGGGTTTTAAGATTCCCAAGAGCATATTTGAAAGAGATCCAATAACACTTTGAGGTTTGAGTAAAGGAAAGCAAAGTAAAGGTAGCAAGACTACTAATCTCCTCTTATGTTTATGAAAATGAGATGTGAATGTTACATGAACTTTTATGATGATTAAAGTGCATAGTTTGTGTATGAAATGTGACTTTTATGCTATGGCCATATGCGTGATAGAGTGTAGTTTGATGTGTCACATGTTTATATGATCATACACATGCACATTCACAATATTTTGATTATATAGTTTTGCTATTGGGATTTCCAAATCTCATTATCCAACAACTAACCATGTAGGTCCAAGCTCAAGCAAGGGTAAGGCAAAGGTTAATGATGCTTGAAGATGATGCTTTGCTTGCATGATTTTGTGTAAATATATGAGATGATAACCTCTTTTTGAAATTGTTGTGTTTGTAACCTAAACCTCTATAAGAAGAACAATATGAATGGGTGATGAAGCATGCATGAAATGGATTATAAGTAACAAGAAATGGTAGGGGAATCACCCTGTATGTCTAAGGTGGATCCATGAACCAAAAAGAGGTTTGGTGAATTTTTGGAAAAATTGGTTTTCAAAGTTAAAGGGTTCCAAAGGCTCTGAAAATGAATCTGTTTCAAGAGGGAATTAAAAATAGAAAACGAACTCCAAATGAGATAAAAAATTTTCATTAGAAACTACACATCCTAAGCTTTAAAATGATATAAATTTTGTAAAATTTGGATGTGTATTTTGAGAGATATGATTTTCCAAAGTTTGAGGTAAAATCTTGAAAAACTAGAATGAACCATTTCGGATAGTATGTGGTTTTCAAATAAACTGATTCAAATGGGCAAGTTTTCGGGCCAATGGGTATTTTTCCCCTATAGGTCACTTAATAAGATAAATTTAGAAATTGGAACCACTCAATTTTGATTTTTTAGAATTAATGATGATTTTTTAAATTTGGGCCTGAAATCTGGAAAAACGGCATGTGAATAATAACCAGCGTTTTCTACATTTTTGAAAATTCAAGTTCACATAGAAAGCCCAAATTGAGTTATCCAAAACCCAAGAGTGGTCTAAAAGTGATCTAATACAAACATATAGGGGATAAATAAGAGGTGTCACACTCACCCCTAACAAGTTCCTTGTTTGGAAAGCTCAAATGCCTCCTTACCTCTATGGCCAACGACTCTTCTGCTACATTGAAGGCTCAAATCCGTCTCCTTCTCCCAAACTCCCAGATGGCACTCCTAATCCAGCTTACATAAAGTGGTTTGAACAAGATCAACTTATCCTCAACTCCCCTCAATCTCAAATTTTTGTCCTTATTTATGTCGATGATATTGTCATCTTGTCCTCTGTTGGAATATGGGCCACCCTTGATGGATTAGGCCCAAGTCCATGGGCTAGGTCAAATGCGTAAACCTAAACCCTAGTGGGAAGTTATAAGAGGGGGGAAGTGGCTCCCCAAAGGCAATAGAAATAACGCTCAGAGAAAACAAGTTTTCTCCCTTCCCTTTTCTCTCAGAGATAATCCTCTCATCTCCTCTCCTCTTGCCTTCGGTGCTTTTGCTGTATCTTATATTCGGATCCGCACTTGTGATTCGAGTTCCGCGTGGGTATCTGCAGATTCGTAATTCGGCATCTCCAGGTACGCCCGAAATCCTTCAGTGGTATCAGAGCCTCTAGGTTTCTGAGGCATTTCTC
>JANTPZ010148661.1:1108-13989 GCA_025593235.1 Vachellia pachyceras | reverse complement strand
CAATTAAAGCTCTGTAAAGATGGGTATGGTGGTGGTGATATCTCTGCCTCTGATTCTCTTCTGCTTAATTCTGGGCTTCGGATGCTACTTCCTGGGGAGACACAGAGGAAGACAAGATATAAAGACCAATCCTCAAGTCTTTGGTGTGCCCACTCCTCCTCCAAATTCTTTCCCTCCTCCTCACTCGCCTCCTCCATCTCACCATTCAAAGCCAGACAACACTGATAATGTCTGATTCCATCAATCATGTTCGTCTTTCGTATACTTTTTCGTTGTTTTTCTTTGGGTGGGTGATTCTTTTTTTTTCCTTTCCAAGAGAGATATGTTCTATTTGGTGTGTGATGTGAATTGAATTGGCTGTAACAGATTGCAACACACACACACACACACACATATGTTTCTATACACGCGGGATTTGAGACTCAGTTTTATTTAGTTGGTCGCTTGTTTAGTGTGTTGGTTGGTGACAGAAGAGGGAACAAACAAGAAGGGATTCCTCAAATCTGTTTTGGGATGCCATTGAATTTGATATGATTTCCAGTTCAATAGCTATTAATCGATAAATTAATACTATTACAAGTTGGTTTTTTTTTTTTTGAACTATAATCAATTTTTTTTAAAAAAAATACAAACCATTGCAGGGATCCGCACACTACACTATGCATAGCAGTTATACAAGTAGTCAATTGATTAATCGAATCTGATTCGATCTTGTAAAATTTATTGAATGGAATAAGAATAGAATTGTTGTTATTGTTTGTATTGAAATTTATCATTATATTGTGTATTCTTTTGTATTGTTATTGAATTTTTAGGTGATTTACGTATCTCCTAAATAATTCCCCATTAATTAAACTAGAGTAAGAAACATTCACTGAAGCTTAATCAATCTCCAAGGGTTACAACAACCAACACCACACTCACTCATCAACACTTTCTGACCTGCTGCAAAGCTGGCTATTGTTGTAGAATAAAAATGTTGTGGCGTTTCGCCACAATAATTATACAAAATCAAGTCCAAATTAACTAAAATTATACTCTAGTACAGTATAAATTAAAATAATAAAATCCATAACCTAAACCATGTTGGGTTTTGAGTCACCTTCCTATGTGAGAAAAGCCCCATGGTTGAAACCCATTTGTGTCTCACAATTTAAGTGGAGAGGGGGCATATTAGGTGAAAAATGGGGGAGGAGTCGTATTCAAAAGAAAATACGGGTATTTGAGAGAGGAGAAAGGAGAAAATAATTTTTGTATGTTTATAAGATAGCTTCAGTAAAACAGAGTTTATGTAATCGTTAATGGTTGGATAGGGATGAAATTTTTCGATAGGTTTGCAACTTCCAATACATCATTCTGAAAGGTGAGATTGCTATTTGTTGCATAGTGTGAGAGATATTGAGTTCGCATGGATCCCTATTTTCTGGGTATCTATCAACTTCTTCTTTATTCTTTATTGTAATCTCATAGCTCTGGTTGTTTAGCCTTTTGTTTACACGTATTTGTGCATGTAATTGTGACTCTCCTGTAACACATTGTGATCATAGTGGATGTGACTTTTTGTCTATATGACTCATGGTTTTAACCCTTGAATTGAGGGGCTTCCATGTTAATAATTTTGATGTCTCCTATGCTATTTAATTTCTGTCATATATGTATTTATTTGTTTTCTCGAGAATCTTGCAAGTGATAAGAAGATTTAATATCCCAGCTTGTAGGAATCTTTCAAGTCATTTTAAGACTCTAGTTAAGAGTCATCAAGAGAACTTAGTTTTCATGAAAATCTAATCATGCAAATATGAGTTTTCAAAATTGGAAGGTAGTCTCTTCGATTGCAAAATATTAGAAAACTTCAAAATTCATTTTTTTAAGTTTCATTTGGTGCTTGTCACGTTGATTTAGTTTCATAACGCGTTAACCAATGTGTTATGTGCATGTTTGGCTTAGCGTTTAATAGTATTTTTCGATAAAATGGGATAATCTCCTTCATATATTTACCTCGGTTTACGTAAAAGTACTTCTCTACTACGTTCCCAAAAGAGTCAAATGTTTTCTTTTTTTGAATTCAAAATACTAGAAAAGCTTAAAATGAATTTCACATTACTACACGATCGTGATTACTTGACGGTTAAAGAGAAGAACCATTAAGTATGGAGCCACACAAACTATTACTTGATGGTTATAAAACAAACCATCAAGTTAAATATGATAATAATTAACTATTGCTTCCATATTTTAAATAAAAAAAATGAAAAGCGTACTTGATGGTGACGTATGTAACCAATAGTTAAGTAAACAACTTGTGCGTGTTTGGCAAACACGTTTTGAGATCCAAACTGTATTTTGTACCCAAAAGTCCGTTAGCTTATAGATTTTTACGTTTGGTAACTCTTTTTCTTTTAAAAAATACATGCTGAGTAAAAAAATTCATTTTTGACCGAATAAATGCACTATGAATCCAATATTTATATCCAAACATAAATGGATTCTAGCAAAATTCATTCCTAGAGTTTGGATGAAAAAAGTTTTTGCAGTTTGTTACTAGTCTTTCAAAAGATTGAACACTCATTGGGTTTTGTATCAAAAGATTGAACACTCATTGTGTTTTGTAAATTATGTTGTAACACTTGAGTTTTATGTTTATCAAAACTCGAGTCTTATAACTTAGGAAATTTTTTTTTTGAAGTCTAGTTCCTTAAAGGAAAGTCAAGTGGTGAAAAAGAGTTTTCAAAAACTCGAGTTGAGAATTAAGAAAACTCGAATGTTGTAGCTTTTGGTCAAACTCAAATTCTTTCAAACAAACTTAAGTGTTTGAAAACTTGAGCGTTGAGCTTAGAATGAATTACTCAGTTCAAAAACTTTGTGCCAAAACTCGAGGGCTAATTCATGTGTTCATAAACTCGAGTTCCATACTTGAAAAACTTGATTGTTGAGCAAAACTAGACCTGCAATTCAAAAACTTCATCTGTCAACTCGGGTTCTTTTGAAAGTAAACAAGCACTCGAGTTCTTAATCCTCAAAACTTGAGTGTCAACAGTTCTTTTAAAAAGTGTCATTCTTCAAACACTAAGTATAACTCGAGTTCACTTACACAAAAGCTCGAGTGTTGAGCAACTTATTTTCAAACTTGAGTGTTGATCAAAGTTTTTTCTATTTTCCTTCATAGAACTTGAAATTTAAACTCGAGGTACATCAAAAGTGTTAAAACTCAAGTTCAATAAACTTCAACTTGAGTTATGCTTCAGGTTTTTCAGATGTTTCTCAGTGAGATTCCTTCAACACTCGAGTGTATGTCAAGTTAAAGCTCGAGTGATGACTTTGTTTAACCATTTGATAGCACCAGATTTGGAAAATCTTTCTTTATTTGTGCTTGGCCATTTGAATTTCACCTACAAGCATAAATGCACTTTGATTGATCTATTAAACAGGTATATGCTTAACTGCAAAAGATCTCTGGCAAACAACATTAACAACTTCTCCACCGTCAACAGTGAAAAAGCATTAAATGCAACATTAAATGCAGATGCCTACCAATGTAGTCAAACACAATGGCTATTTAATCCTGAGTAACAGAAACATGGCTTTCTCTCTAATGGACATTTAATGGTATTCAATTATAAAAAGGAAAGCCTTCAAGATAAAGAAGAGTGATGATAAACTAGCATTAACGCACACTTGTTGTCTGCTTTTATTGTCTTTGTCATTAAGTTCATTAATCATTGTGAGCCTCAGTGATTATTCATCTACTCTACCCAGAGAGCTTATCTTGATAATTCTCATTGTACAACTATGAGACACTTAGGGTTGAGAGCTTGAGTTCATTGGGTTGAAGCTTAGTTGAAAAACAGAGTGTGTCAGCCTCTGTTTTATTACGTGTTATGAGGGGGAGTGTGACTCTAAGTTGTAAAGGCCCAGTGAGCCTAACTCATTGTTGATTAGTGGATTGAAAATCTTAGAGGAGCTCTGAGGACTAGATGTAGGTTAGGATGATCGAGCTAGGATAAATCTCCAGTGTCCATATTCTCTCTGCTTTCTCGGTGATTTTGTTTAATTATGCATTTGTGATTTTAATTTTTAAAAGTGATAAATTCACCCTCTCATGGTCAAATCCTACACTAACAATAATACAACGACTTAAACTTTTCTTCCCTTTCTCATGATGAACAAAGCTAGGGTTTTCTAACCCAGATTTTCCATTTTTACTTATAATGCTTCCAAATTTATTCTCTCATTTATATCCTACACAATTTTTTATTTTAAACTTATTGGAATCATTACATTAATCAAAATCAAAATCCTTCATACGATTCTTGGTATGGTCTAAAATTTTCTACGGAAAGGGAAAATTGATTTTCCAACATTTCTTTCCATAGACTTCCATAATCTTGTATTTAAATTCCTTTTAACTCATGATCTAACCTTCAATCATTCTCTTACACAATTTTAGAAATCTGGACAGCACCCCCCTTAGGGTTCTTGCTTTCCAAAATTACAAAATTATAACAACTACAAATACAACTACCACCATCAACAACAACACTACACGAGTATAGTTTCAAGACTTACCTCTTCCAAAAGAACATGTTCTCACTTTCTCTCTCTCTTCAATAATTCTAGGTCTTCTCTTTACTATTCAAGAACACCAAATCAACAAGAGACTTAGAGATTAAAGGTTGTCTTGATGCAAGAAAATTGTAGAAATGGAAGATTTACATAAAAAAAACTACCTCTTTCTCCTGATTTCTCCTCTTTTTCTCTCTTGTTTTTCCTCTCCTCTCCTCTTCTCTTAATGCACAACCTCTCCTCCCTTTTTATAGTTTGGGGAGACTTATGGAGGCCCTTGGTGGAGTCTTGAAGACTTATAAAATATCTTGGTCAAGTTTGAAGAGTTGTGGGGTCCATTTCATATAGAAAAGTAACATTCTACTGATGATTCTTCCCACATGGATCTAAACTCTTCTTACTTTTAATCTTCTAACAAGAACGTGCCATGTGGAAAGACTTGACATCCCTCATTCTTCTTTTTAACCTTTGGTTGCTTTATGGTTCTCTAATGTTCCAACCAAATTTTCTTAAATACTTTTTGAAAATCTTTTAATCATTTAATCAAGGTAAAATCATTAAAAACTCATCTTTACTATAAGACCATTCCCATTTTCCCCAAGTTTAAACTTTTTCAAGAAATGTCTTTAGGCAATTTTCAATGTAAACCCTTTCTCTGGAGTTTACTGTCCTTACATTTTCATTCACAACAAAATTTTCCTTGACCTGAAACCAATTTTATAAATTTAAAAAATTCTCAAAATCATTTTCTCCTATCTTCAAATAAATATTTGAGGTCTCTTAGTATTTTTAATAATTATACTTGACTAATAATCCCTTAATCAATCAAATATTAAATAAATATTGAAAATTCTTTTTGAGGTAATTTTTGTTACTTTAACCTTAATCTTGCCTCAAATATAGTTTAGGGAATTATTCTTTTCATTTCTATGTTTCAAGGGAAATTTTATAAATTCCTGATAAAATTTATGAAATTGCCTTAGTCGTATGAACTTTTTAAAAATTACGATTTTACCAATGTTTAAGGTGACAAGTACGCAAGGCATTCATCAGATTCCTACTATTTTATATGGTCATTAACTAACATTTAATTACATGTTTAGCCTCATATTCTTGATACAAAAAAATCTGGATATTACAGTGAGAGTTTGCCAAATAACTTTTTCCATTTGCATACCACAACCTCCTCCTCCTTAGCCTCCATTTCTACCTCCTCAAATGTAGCCTCTTTGATAGAACCTACTATCCGTTTTCTTGAGTATTTTATAGTGTTTTGTAATACTTTTACCTTTATTTTACATGCATTTATGCCTTTCTTGACTATATTGATTTACGCATTGCATTTTACTGATTTAAGGGTAAAATGATCATTTATCTCATCTAAATTATAATTGCCTTGATATTTAATTTGTTTAATTTTTATAAAGCCCTTTGCTTTTATTTATAGGCATTTAGATGAGATTTAAAGACCTAATATGAAGCACTTCATGGAGCCACAAGTTCATCAGGAGCAAAAAGTTTCAAGAACCTCTGCCCCTATGAGGTTGTGACATTATTGTATTGGATCATGGCATGGATGTGTGTTGAAGGAGCATTGTGTTTGGAGCTGAATTAGTAATGAAGTACCAAGCCGCAACCCAAAACTTTTTTGGTCTGGACCTCAGCACATATAAGTGAAATGCATTTTGAATTAGGTCATTCTCCATCTGCTTACGTGAGGAAACAACAGCCATGATCCAAGATACCTCTTACTCTGCAGATTTGCAGAGGAGAGCCCTTGGCACACTGGTCTCTCTTGTTAGTGTGGGATTTGACTAAGAGGGGGGTGAATTGGTCAGTTTTGTTAAATTAAAAACTTAATCATAGAAATTAAACGAAGTCACCGGTGAAAGCAGAGAGAAGATAACATAGCAAATTTATCCTGGTTCGATTTTCCTGACCTACGTCTAGTCCTCAGAGCTCCCCTGATAGTTTCCAATCCACTAATCAATAACAAACAAGGCTCACCAGGCCTTTACAATGGAGATTCACACTCTCCCTTACAACACGCACTAAAACAGAGTCTCACGCACTCTGTTTTCTATCACAATCACAACCTAATAGATTCAAGGTCCCAACCTTGAATATCTCACAGATTTATAATGATAATTAGCTAGATAAACTCTCTCAAAAGAGTGGATAGCAAATACTAAAGCACAAGAAGTATATTGAATAATTTATAGAGAATGTAATAAATGTCGTAGAATAATCGCAATGTTCTTCTCTTGTTCTCTGTAATGAATGCTTTGTCCTTTTATAGATGAGGAGTAATGAAGTTGCCGTTAGAGAGATTTTAATGTTCGTTACTCACATCATCTACCACTTCTGCCTCATCATTAATGTTGCATTAAATGCAGTTGAGGAATGTAGACGACGATAGCATATTCATCATTCTTCCTATCTGAGAGAGAGCTGAGCAACTTTGTTTCTCTTTCCATGATTCAATACTTCTGCATTTATGAAGACAGGTGAAGTTTAAACTTGTTAAACCCAAATAAGGAAAGTTGTAGAGAGTAGATAAAAGTTGTCAGACAAATAGCCGTTGAGAAAAGTAGTACTTGAGTTTTGTTTCTTAATACTCAAGTGTTAAGCATAAAGAGTAAGAGCAAATTTGAATTTCATAATGCAATACTTGAGTATTTAATTGAATGTTCGAGTTTTCATAACACTTTCGAAACAACTCGTGTGTTTGCTAGAAGTATTGTAGAACACTTTGATTCAATACTCGAGTTGCTTTAGAAGTGTTGAAAGAAAATATCAACACTCGAGTGTTGTAATCAGGTACTCGAGTTTTGTAAACACTTGTAGTTAATACTCGAGTTTTCAGGAAGAAGTTTGTAGTGAAAGCAATTTTGAAAAACTTCAACACTCGAGTGTTCACTTACAGAACTCGACTGTTGACAACACTTTCTTTATAATCGAGTGCTCTAATGCAAGTATTGTGTTTATCTTGAAAAAGATGTTTGATACTCGAGTATTGAAAACCAATACTCGAGTGTTGAGAACACTTCCATTTGTAACTCGAATGTTATGCTTCAAGTGTTGTTTTGCATTTTGAAAATGAAATTTGATACTTGAGTATTACAAGCAAGAACTCAAGTGTTAATAAAACTTCTTTTACAATGCTCGAGTTTCACATAAAAGTGTTAAGTTATAAAGCATTTTAAGTATCAATACTCGAGTGTTCAGAATACACAACTCGAGTTTCGTAAAACTCATATTTGTAACTCGAGTTATCAAAAAATTTCAGAACTTGAAAATATTTAGAAAGCAAGATACGAGAGTTTTGGAAAATGGAACTCAAGTTCTGTGAAACCTGAGACACAATTCAAGTTTTCCCAAGTTAGAACTCGAGTGTTACTGAATGTATTGAGTAAAAATTTTGTTCAGATCACAATACTCGAGTTTTGTAAATATAAAACTTGAGTTCTACTCCATTTTTGAACTTGAAACGCCCATAACTCTCTCAATTCAACTCCAAACTTTGCAAATAATATGTAAATAGAAAGCCCTGCTTGTCTACTTTCACATGAAACAAGAATCAGTCCCAAATCTGTTATATAAAGAAAGTTATGACAGATACAAGAAGCAAAGGTCAGTGATAAAGCATTCAATTCGACCACCAACTTTGGAAATTTATATCTCCTTCATCTGAAATTATTTTATCCTGTTCTAGGTGTCTATGAACCGCATTTTAAGTCTAGGTTCATACAAAATTGGTTTCACATAAATAGGACTTGTATTTTGAGAGATATGGTCAAAATACCAAACATATGTCGAGCTGAATGTTAATAGAGATGCTGAAACTCGAGTATTAGGATCCAATACTCGAGTGTTGGCTTCCAGGAGGATGATACTCGAGTTTTAAACGCCCAATACTTGAGTGTTGGCTTACAGGATGTTGATACTCGAGTTTTAAAGCCCAATACTCGAGTGTCCAAAAACTCAATACTTGAAGTTTGTACTCGAGTTTTGCTTCAAGTATTGCCATTAGAAACTCCAAAACTCACCATACTCAAGTTTTCTAGATTGTACTCGAGTATTAACTTCCAAAATCAATTTTGAACTTCCAAATGAAGCTGAGATGAATGGTAACTCAATGTATGATAGTATAACATCTATTTGAATTATTTTATCATCCAACATATATTCAAAACCACATCATCCTCCAATTAAAAGAATGCACAAATATAGAGTAAGCCAATATGCATTATAAAAACTTTTCTATGTATCAATATGCATTATAAAAACTTTTGTTCTTTTATATTTGACATCATTAAAACTAATCATATCTAACATCTCTCACCTCCAACCTTTTAATCCATTCATCTTCCATTTTCTCCATTTCTAGACCATTTATTGCAATTCCACAACATCCAAACCACTTCCATAACTTTCTTCTCCATATTTCCATCCACATTTTCACTCCTCTCTTGGAAGAAAGTACCTATGGTGGTAGCTATGGTTTTGAAGAAATAAGATGCTAAATCCTTAGTCTCTTAGTGAAGGAGAACAAATCTTGGATTTATGGACATGCTATGGGAGTTTTCTTAGTTTTAATCTATGTTTGAACTTGTGTTGGTTATTTCTAGATTTAGAAATTCATATTATCATGTAAACCATTAATTACATATTTGTAATTGTGTGATTAGACTATATAATTGGATTGAACGTTGTTTTTATGTTGAATTACACATATATATTACAGTTGTGATTAATCTATTGTGTTCATTTAATTGTCAATGATTATTGATATTTAATGTATTTGCTTGGGTTTTGTGGTTGTTGATTTACAATCATTGGAGCATTTGCATCAACCATTCAATTTCACTCTAAGTGGTTTTCAATAATGTGTTAAGATGTGTTAATCAACTTTGATCAAAGCAAGTTTTCCATAATTGAAACATTACCTAAGTGATTATTTGGGGTTTTTATCTAGGCTTAGATAGTTGCAAATTCCCATATCAATCTAAGAGCAATGATAGCAAAGTTTCCATCATCAATGGTCTATCTTATCATATATCCCTTTCAATCCAAAACATTCCTTTATAAACTTAAAAGACAAAAAGAGTTATTTCTTGCATTTTTTTCTTACTACACCATTATTTTTTTATAAATTTTAACCCCTCTTTTTGCCTAAATCAACATGTTTTTTTACAACCAATTTAGGTTAGGTTTTCCAATAAAAGCGCTCATCGAAAAGAATAATAGGTTATGCCATATACTACATTATTTGGTGTAAGCGTATCTTGAATGAACCGAAAAATGACAAATGTAATATCCCAAATTTCGTAAATGGAAATAAAGGCCAAACTGATAAATTACGAGATGATTTGAGTCCCATAGATAAGAAAAGTAGAAAGGAAAATGCTTATAGACAAGAAAGGATGATCGACTAAGTCCTTAGTCTTAAGGATTTTAAATAAAAATGACTAAAGGGCAAAATGGTCATTTGGTCTAATAAGGGTAAAATGGTTATTTTGATTAAAAATGCCTAGGGCATAAAATGTCATCAAATAATAAGGAAATTTTGGTAATTTGGTCAAAAGTCGACAAAAGGGCAAAGTTGACCAAAAAATTAAAGTTGATTAAAAAGTCAAAGTCAACTTAAAAGTCAAAGTTGACTAAAAATGTCAAAGTCAACCAAGGGTAAGATTGGAATTAAGAAAGAGTAGAAAAAGTGATGGCATTTTGGTAATTAAGAAAGAAATAAGAAGGTAGTGACATTTTCGTAAATAAGAGGAAAATAAGATAAGGCAATGGCATTTTCGTAATTAAAGGATTTTGGAGTTAAGGATGAATGAGAACTAATTATTTGAGGCTGCAGGAGTTCTCAAATTCCAGAGACCTGAACTGAGAAAAGTTTAGATGGGTCATAAAGTATTTAATAAAATTATTACCCGGTATTCGATGCGGGCAATTTTCAAAGTACGGAGATCAACAGTGCTCGAAAGCCCCGTAAAGGTATTTTCTTAGAAAATTAATTACGAAAAATCCAGGAAGAATTTTGAGAAACGGAAAAGAGCTGGAGTATCAGGGAAAAATATAGAATTTTTCCATGTCCTTAATTCAAATTGGTCGCCGGACACCCGTTTTACGATGTTGCACGCAAATCAAGGAATCCTGACTAGTTACGAGGAGAACCTGGAGATGCTATGGGCTAGGACATGATGCCACCTAAGCAAGGAGGCCTAGGGAATGGCGCCACATGAGAGATAAAGTCTCCGGAAAAGTAAAAAGTTAGTTACTCGCGTAAAAGTTACTTTACAGAAATGCGTGCCACCGAATCAAGTAACTAGACTGGGCAAAGGCCCAATCAGCAAACCAGATGCCTAGGGGAAGACAAAAGCCACTTTTTCAGCAAGCAATAAAGATAGGACAAGTGGCTTCATATCCATCAAGTATTTCAACTCTTGGTCCCCAAGTTTTAACGCCATCCACACATTCATTTACCATGTAATTGTAAAAAACACAAATTCCCTCTTTCCTTCTCCATTTGGACGTCCTCCCTCTCTCTCTCCTTGGACATATTTTTCTCTCCCTTCTCTCTAGTCAAAAACTCCATTCCCATGCAAAAAGAAGAAGATCCAAGCTTCCATAACACAAGGTAATGTGTTCTTGCAACCAAATCCCCCTCTTTTCTTGAGTCTTGCAACTACTACTACCTTTTCTCTTGAGTTGTTCCTTGAATGAGCCTCTCTTTTTGAAGATGATGGCTAGGACTTCAAGAGTTGAAAATGGAAAGGAGAAGGTTTTAAAAGTGGTAAATGGTTGCAAGCTCTTCCTTGAGGGGAAAGGAGAAGGTTTTAAAAGTGGTAAAAGTGGTAAATGGTTGTAAAAATTATGGCAAGCTCAAGTTTGTAGGGAGGTGCTGCCCAAATTTTGATTGATCTAAGAGGAGATGTTTTTGAGTTAATCAAAGTTAAGAAAAAGGATTTTGGAAGCAAGAAAATATAAGGTTACATGAAGAAAGTTGAAAGCCCCATTTCCCCCTTTTTCTTTCTTCTTCTCGGCCAAGACAAGAAAAAATGGAAGGAATGAGTTTTTGAGTGTTTTGATGGTTTCAATGGATTTAAAATGATGGTGTTGTGTAAGGTAAATCCAAGAGATGGATTTTAGAAGTTTAAGGAACCATAAAAACCAAGACTTAAACTTGTAGAACTCTTGAAAAACCTATAAGGAGTTCTATGCGTTTTTTTCAAGTTTTATGATAACTTGTTGGTTGTGTATTTACATGGATCTTATGCCATGATTTTTAGGATTTTAAGACCCTCAAGAGCACACTTGGAAGAGATCCTAGAGAACTTTGGAGTTAAGTTAAAAAGGAGAAGCTTAACAAAGGTAGCAAGATTACTAAACTAAACTTATGTTTTATGAAACTTTGTTGTGAATGATGCATGATTTTTGTGATGAATGAAGTGAATGATATGAGTATGAAATGTGATCTTGATTGATATAGTCATATGCATATAAAAATTTAGTTTGAACATATCACATGTTATATGCTCAACTTGTTTAAAATTGGTTATATGCATATTCACATGATACTTTTGTTTAGCTGGTTTTGCTATTGGGATTTCGAAATCTCATTATCCAACTAACCATGTAGTGCAAGCACAAGCAAGGGTAAGGAAAAGGTTCTTGATGCTTGAGGATGATGCTTATGCTTGCTTGCTTTTGTGTAAATATGCCAAATGATACTTTGTCTTTGAAGTTGCTATGGTTGTAACCTAACATCTCTATGAGAAGAACAATATGAATGGGTGATGAAGCATGCATGAAATGGACTAGAACTAAAAAGAAATGTTAGGGGAATCACTATGCATGTTTAAAGTGGATTCATGAACCAAAAAGGTGTTAGATATTAGTTTTGATGATGTCAAATAAGAGAAAAATGATTTTACAATGCAAAAAGTTTTTCACAATACATATTTTCCATGCATAATGATTTTACAAGGCATACTGGTTAATCTATATTTGCATTATTTTAATTTGAGGATGATTTGGTTAAACAATTCTTTTTGAATGTTAAAATGTTTTAAATAGATGTTTTATAATTATCTCAGATTAATTTTGATGCTCAAAACTGATTCTGGAAGTTAACACTCGAGCACAAAGTCAAACACTCGAGTGTGATGAGTTTTCAGGGCTTCCTGTTGAGCTTTTGGGCTCAACACTCGAGTATTGGGCCATAATACTCGAGTATTGACATCTGGGGAGTCAACACTCGAGCACTGGATCACAACACTCGAGTATTGACCCTTGGGACTCAATACTCG
>JANTPZ010148652.1:0-20376 GCA_025593235.1 Vachellia pachyceras | reverse complement strand
TTATTTCTTAATACTATTTCAAAATTCTTAAGTATTTGTACTGCTTTATTTTGTGTAGACTCTGAAGCATCTACATCCATGTGTATAAAGCATTTTTAGATTCTGCAGGTAGTCTTTCATACCATTCTGCTGCATTTCCTATTAATGTTTGTCTTATATAGGTTCTTATAACAGATTGGGGTATAGTATGTTTTATTATGGAAATTAAGGTACTCCTTACCCATTCTTTTATACTTTCTGTAGGATTTTCACCACAAGTTAAGCTTAAAAGTCTTTGTTCTGCTGAATATATATTTCTTCTTATACTTTCGGGAATATCTAATTTTGGACTATCTTTGTGTTTATAATAATATGGTTCGTGTTCTCTATAATAATTATATGCAAATTTATCTCTAATGGTTCCTAAATAATCATACCATCATCAGTAGGTTGTTCTGGAGGATTTCTAACTTCAGAGGATTCGCCTGTTTCTGTAGTCATAAATACTTCTTCATTTTCGTTTTCTATTATTAATTCTTTAAGTTGATTATTTATTTCTTGTTCTGTTAATTCTGAATTATCCATTAATTCTTCTATCTGTTCATGTTGATTTAAATGTTCTCTGATGTTTCTATAGTAAATACCGTTTTAGTTTCTGGTTTATATAATCCTTTATTAAATGCTTGAAGAAGGGCTTGTTAATTACTTTTAGGTTCATCTATTAAGTCTTTAGTTTCACTATTTACTTCTTCTTTTTATATAATAATTTGTTAAATCTTTTTAAGATTCTTAGTTCCATATTATCTATTTTAGGTTATAGATTATTTATCTTTTTATAAGTTTCTTGAATATTCTGATTTATAATTGTTAAATCTGTATTAAGTGTTTGAACACTTGGATTTTGGCTTATATTATTCATGTTGTATATATTTCATCATTTTGTTCTTTTATTTCTATTTCTATTTTAGGTTTATATCCCAATATATCTAGAAATTTATTTATATTTTGGTCTAATAACTTAAGTTTTTCTTTTACCTTTTCTAAATCATTTAGAATGTATTGAATTTTACTATGTATAGGTTCACGATAAGAAAAATAAGGATTTATAATACGGGGTATATCTAAATATGGTCATAACTGTAATTGATCTCTTATATCTATTTTATTAAATTTAGCTTCTTTATGTTCTTCTGCTACAGAATTTATATGTCCTAATATATCAAAAATTCTTTTTGAAGGTAATTCTCCTATTTTAGAAATCATATATCCATTATTCCAATTAAGTTGCTTATGTTCATAAAGACAAGTATCTCCTAAAGCAATAAAAGGAATAAATTTTGCATGCAGAGGTGCATTATTATTAGGATATACAGAATTTTCAGGTAAATCATTAGCAGATATATCGAAAATCTTTGTTTCCACAGACAAAGGAAACATCATATAAAATAAATGGGTACTTCCTAAGCATGTAAAACCTAAACTCATCTTTCCAAACCGAAGAGAATGGTATCAGAGCAAGGATTTCATCACAAGTTAAGCTTAAAAGTCTTTGTTCTGCTGAATATATATTTCTTCTTATACTTTCGAGAATATCTAATTTTGGACTATCTTTGTGTTTATAATAATATGGTTCGTGTTCTCTATAATAATTATATGCAAATTTATCTCCAATGGTTCCTAAATAATCATACCAATCATCAGTAGGTTGTTCTTAAGTAAATTTATTGAAGTATTAATTTCTTCTCTAAAATATGCTTTAATTAAAATTTCTACACAACCTCAACAGTTATTCCTAAAATCTGATGATAATTTTTTGAATCTTTTTCTTTCATCAATTAATTCTCCTGTACTTAATTGTTAATTTCCCTTACTATTATTATTATTAGCGTCGCCACCACTCGTCCTTCGGGTCCAGGTTTTTCGCCCTTGCGTCGCATTCCAGCTCCAGGTCCAGCTATCCAGCAACAGCGCCTCTGCTTCCAACCACCGTTCGTCCTGCCGGCGTCCAGCCATTGTTTGTTCTGCCGGCGTCCGGCTATCTTCATCACTGTCGCCTTCCAGCTTCCTGTCACCCGTTCGTTAGTCGTCCCCGTCGCCTTTGAGCTTCGATATTTGTGAGTTGTGGGTTTGTTACTGTGGACTCTGCGTAGTGGTCTGTTTCTGTTTCTGATTTAACAGGATTTGGCTAAGATGCATTTTTAGTTGCATTGTATCATTTATAAAAGCTTGCCGGTTGATTTTGAACATTTTGCTTCTATCATGTTGCATATATTTCTGAAGAAGCAGAAATCTTTGATCTCTGATAATGGATGGAAAGATGTTCGTAGTGCTTTTATCAATGGCCGCGTGGCGAAACGACGGTCATAATTACTCCGTCCAAAAGTTTCCTTTTTTGTTTTGTTATTCCTGACGAAAAACGTTTTAGAGAATTATATTCTCCATCTTTACTTAGATTTTTAACTCCTAGGGTTAGGGCTTTTTAAGAATTTTCGTCTGCTATTGTTTGAGCCGTTTAATTAGCTGCTGTATAATTGAAAATTGTGTGCTCCTTCCTTCGGTGTCTTACAGTAAGATTGGTAGAATTTGAATTCTTTGTAAACTAAATTTTGTTCTCTTAAGTTGCTGCTACCTGAGTTGAAGAGTCTTGAATCGGTCATATACTCCATATTATAATCATAGTGCCCACCTGGTAGACGTATTTCATTTAGTTTCTTTCCTAATCCTGTAGTGGTCTGTTTCTGGTCTGTTCCTGTGTTTCATTGTTCCTGTGTTGCTTGTATTTTTTATATGCTTGCATTGTACCTGTGTTCCTTGTGTTTCTTGATTTTAGAATTTTTAATCTTCTGTTCTGATATGCTTGCATTATTCTTGTGTTGCTTGTATTTTTGCCAACTCGCTATGCTTATAAAGGCAACAGACTATTTGTTTTGAACTAGATTGTGTGCGCTGAGTTTATAGGGACAGAGGTTATGTTTTCTGTTTGTGCTGAGTTTACAACAGATTATATTGTTTACATTGTTTGGGTTCACAAGATTTATGTCATCTTCATGTTTTGAACATTTCATGTTTGTTGTATTATTGGGTTGTGCCTTGTTGTTAGCATTTCACGTTTTGTGGTTATATCTTGCTTTCGCATTCTTCTGCCCATGGATACCAGAGAATGCATAAAGCTGCTTTATAAGTGTACAAAGAGCAGCTGTCAGTTTCTCCTGTCAGTGAACAATTTTATTCACATTTTTTTATTATAAACTATGTATGACGAAACTTGTAAACCATTATTTGTTGTTAATATGATAGTGATGATTGGGTTGGTGTGGTTATGTCTGTTTCTATTGCTCTCATGCTCCACTAATTTGCATTCATCTAATGCTTGCTCTTAGCAAGATCAAATATATGATAGCAAGAGAAGATCTTATCATGATGAAATCTGCTCAGCCGAACATGATAGTATGCATTATTGGGTTGTGTACAGGCCACTAATCTGGTTCAACATTGGCAAAAAAAAAAAAACAAAAGAAATCTGGTTTTGGTTTAACAGGCCTGTATACAAGCCACAGGTCAAATCAAGCCTAAGACAGACCTAGGCTCAGGCCACAAAATTGGCTTGTATACAAGCCACAGGCCAGGCCAGATTCCCCCCAAACAGGCTAGGTATGTTTGGAGTGGCGCCTAGCTTGGCCTGTTTCCACCCCTGTCACTAAAGGATACCAGAAGGGTAGAGAAGACATTTCATTCCCTAACGGACTCACCACATGTCCACACGTGCTTCAGGCACCTGAATCCCTCGGTCTTACCCTCCTCATTTTTCTTCTTCATCGCCTGAAAAGGGATTCGTAGGATGGTCATGCAACCATAGTTTCCAACTGAGGTGAGTCTTCTGAACCTCTTTCCACTCTCTGATGTCTCAATCGCTGCCTTTAGGGTTTATGGTTAGTAACTGAAAATGGAACTTTAAGGTTTATTCACAGATTAAATCCATATGTGATGGATTAATGCTTCTTCAAGCTTGATTGATATTGCATGTGTGATCTTCTCCGATTTTGGAATCTGTATGTGTGGGAGTGTCACTGTTCCGATGAGCTAAGCTCGTTTCTGAGAAAGAAGGACCAGTTAGATGAACAGTAAGGGATGAATGAGAAGAGTTGTATCGAAAATGTTATTATACCCTTCTTCGCTGCTGTTGAAACCGAATCTGTGGCTTGTGTTTTGGGCGATTGCATGTTGATTTGAAGCTGGAAAATAATTTCAGAATGAAGGAGGATTTATAGGCTTGCAAAATTTGAGTTGTGGAGGTTGGAAACTAATTTAAACTTACTGTTTTAATGCTCCATCGTATGTTAGAAGTGTTTGGTAAAATAACTTTCATATTGTGTATTGGGGATTGATCGAAATCTTTATGAGGGGGAATGATTAAAAACTAAGTGTCACTGGGTAGAGTTGTGTTGTGTAGGTGTTATCTAAATAGATTTTGTAATTTGTTATATCGGCTTGAAAGTAGGTTATTGAAGCAAAATTTCCAGATCTAAAATGAGCCTTATGAAGCTGGAATTTTCAGATTTATAGTAAGGGTTTTTTTGAAGATTAGAAGGATCAATATGAGGTTTAATGTCTCTAGACACCAAACTGTTATTCTGATTGATTTTCTCTCTAGATTAGGTGCTGAAAATAGAGATATGGTTCCAAAGAATTTTTTTTTTGGTTTTGGGATTGAGGATGATGGTCGTATCAATCAAGTTATGTCCATAGCATATTGCGCTGCTGGTTTGGGGTTTGAATGGAGAAGAGATTTAATATGCTGGGGGTGTTTAAATGGTGAAAATTGTTATGGTGTAAATGGTTAGTTGAAATAAAGATCTAGGTGTTATGGTGTTAAGGTATTAAGTTTCAAGTGTTGTAGTTAAGATACATGTATTTTTTTCCCTTTCAAAAGCCCTAGAAACCCTGAAGCTACAGTCACTTGTTGCATACTCGCCCTCTCTTGAATCGATCTCGCCGTCTTAGTCGCACACCATCGACACTTGTTGTCTGTGCATGCCAGTCACTATTGAAAGTGGGTAATGAAGCTTTTGACGGCGACAGAACAATAGCCAAGCAAGAATAGGTAATTTTTAGTGCCACGATTCCTTCGTGCTCCGTTTGGCTTGCATGCTTTGATCGTGAAGCATATATTATGGTTTTTGAGAAGGAAAGAGAAATTGATTTTTCAATGTCTTAGTCCATATTTTCTTAGTCTGGGGTTCAGGAATTTAACGCTACAAAGTAGCCTGAATTTGCATTTAACTGGAGCTGGGTAATGGTTTGAGAAAATTTGATGGACTTGGGACTTTGAGCATTTAATTTTATGTTATGTACTTATTGTAAATATTAAAGAAAAGCATTCTGATGATGAACATATAATATGCGTTTTGAGTTTTACTGTTTTAGACTTGTAGCATTTGAATTCATGCTTTGTTATGATAAAGATGCTAAAATCTTGTTTGATGTAAAATTTTCCCAGAATGTTTCAAAGAAAGATTTGGATGATGCGAAAATTCTGTGTGATGCTGATATTTTGGTTGATGCTCTTCCATCTGTGTCTTGCGTGTATAAAAAAACACTAATTTTTACTTTCAGGAATGCCTTAAATAGCTTTGAAATCTTTGAAGAATGTTTTTCTGTTCTTTTGTATCTATATACTTCTATGTTCAAACAGCGATTAAATTAGTTTTTTGCATTTGAAATTTTCAAGAATGTTTTGCTGTTTTCTATTTGTTCAACTCACAGTAGTCAACTGTATTTCTTTTGGTTCACAAATGGTTGACTGACTGTGAAGTGATTATTGGAGTGAATATTGAAACATTAACCTTACTGTGATTCTTATGTATAATACTCTGCTCTTCAAACAACAATTGGAATGAAAATTGGTTAACTGACTATTATGTTAAAACAGTTACGGTAAGCTGATTATTAGTTTGATTTTTTGTAGCAAAGAGAAAGGGTGAAAAGGTCAAGAGCTGCAACCTCTGCCAAATACAATGAGTGCTGTTCACGTTTGTCTTAATCATTCAAGTTCTCAATCATCATGCAATATGCAGATGTTTTTCAATATGCATAGACAAAGCATATCAGCCAGAGATAAAAAAGCTACTCAAATTAGTTGTCCGAGGATTGTAGCTGCATCTCTTAATGTGGGTGTTGAGGCACCAAATAATATTGGGAAGATATCATTTGGAAAGACTAAGGAGGTGATTGAGTCAGAAGCAAAGTTTTTGGTTGGAACGTATGCAAGAGCTCCAGTTGTTCTTGTGAGTGGTAAAGGGTGTAAGTTGCATGATATTGAAGGCAAAGAGTATTTAGATTTGTGTTCTGGGATTGCAGTTAATGCTCTAGGGCATGGGGATGAAGACTGGTTGAAGGCTGTAAATGAGCAAACCAGTATGCTCACTCATGTCAGCAATGTGTTCTATTCAGTCCCGCAGGTATGTGCATGCCATGATTGATCTGCTTGTATTTGGAACAAGTAGTCTTCAGTTGCTAAGAAATCATGTAAATAACATTACCTGCTATTAATTTCTAAAGTTGTCAAGATTCAGATATGGTCTCAGAAAAATGTAAAGCGATAAAAAATATTGCTACTTGTTATTTTTATTGTAAATATTTTCAAACTTGAATGCTTCTTCCTTGTATTGATTTTCATTTTTAGTTGGGTATTTAGGGTTGGAGATCATCTTTTGATTAGGGTTTGAGCTGGGAAGTCAGAAATGTTATATCATTTATTGCATGTGTTGATTATATTGTGTGTAAACTGTTCCTTAAGTTTGTAAAGAGATTTTGGCAGTGCTTCACTGCTCTCATTGGCAAAAGGTTAAGCCAAAAAGAAAGAATCATTGTCACTACTACATACATAGAAGTTGTAGGGAATTCTATTTACAAACCGTGAATAGTTTGGTGCATCTTAGACTCCATGGAAATACATAGGACCCACTTTAGTTTATAAGAAAATTACACAGTTGTAAACTTTGCAAAGGTATGAAAATTGTGACAAGTAAATTTCTGAGGATTGCAATTCAGTATGCTAATGTACCATATGTGAGTGGTCTGAAATTTGATACTTATTGAGCTTTTGGTTAACTTAGAAGTGTGTGCAATGTTTTCATAAGAATCCTGTACAGTATATCTTTTTGGCAAAGTCCCCAAAGATGTGTGTGTGTGTGTGTGTGTGTGTGTGTGTAAATTAGCAAACCAAGTGAAGCATCATGTAAACAGTAGTACATTCTTTCTAAAAAGGGTAAAACAACCCCTTTATAATTCTACTTGGCCCTCCATTAATATCATAGTTATGTGCTTGTTTAGGGTTTGAGATTTACTTTTTGTTCCTTTGTTAATTAAGCTATTACTCTAGTTTAGTTGAGTTTGTGTCGTGTGTTTTATGTTGGCACATTAATGTTTTAAACCTCTGATCAATTTCATAATCAGTTTGGTATTGGTGCAGGTAGAACTTGCAGAGAGTCTAGTAGCTCATTCTTTTGCTGACCGTGTATTTTTTGCGAATTCTGGAACTGAAGCAAATGAAGCAGCAATTAAATTTGCAAGGAAATATCAAAGACATACATGTGCTGATGGAAAAAAGCCAGCCACAGAGTTTATAGCTTTTAGCAATTGCTTTCATGGAAGAACCTTGGGTTCACTTGCTTTGACAAGCAAAGAGCAGTACAGAACACCTTTTGAACCTGTTATGCCTGGAGTGACTTTTCTAGAGTATGGAAATTCCCAGGCAGCGGTAGACCTAATTAGCCAGTGTAAGATTGCTGCAGTTTTTGTGGAACCTATACAAGGGGAAGGGGGAATTTACAGTGCTACAAAAGAATTTCTGGAGTCCCTGCGAAATGCCTGTGATGAGACTGGTGCTCTTCTTGTGTTTGATGAGGTATGCAACTTATAAGTCAACTTGCATAGAAGTAATTAAATGCGTTTCTTGTTAGCTCATTTTGGGATATGGTAGTGTCACAAAAACGGCCTTTTACTCAATTTAGTGTGATATTTTAGTTTAATTTACTTTTTTTTTTTTTTGGCTGTTATGTCACTTCTGAGGACATAACCACTTGAATCCCCGCAGCTGCCAGCATATTCATATATTTAGAGAGAGAGGAATGCCCCTGCCCCCAGGGGTGAAAGGGTTGCTTCTCTTAAATTTGTGTATATTTTCGATAATAACTTATTTATACAGTGCCATCATTTTATTTCATTTTTGGCCTGAGGAAATTATATGGTAACTTCATACGTTTGGATCTTTCATTTTCCTAATACAGGCGTTTTTGTGCAATTTTCTAGATTCAATGTGGTTTAGGCCGATCAGGCCATCTTTGGGCCCATGAAGCTTATGGTGTCTTTCCTGATATCATGACACTTGCAAAACCTCTTGCTGGCGGTCTGCCAATTGGAGCAGTCCTGGTAACTGAAAAGGTTGCTTCTGCTATAAAATATGGTGACCATGGAAGTACCTTTGCTGGAGGTCCTGTTGTTTGTAATGCTGCTCTTGCTGTATTCAACAAAATATCAAATGCTGATTTCTTGGCTTCAATCTCAAAGAAAGGCTCCTTCTTCAAAGATATTCTAAAACAAAAGTTGGGAGGAAACAGGCATGTGAGAGAAATTCGTGGTGTTGGGTTAATTATAGGAATTGACTTAGATGTTCCTGCCTCACCTCTTGTAGATGCCTGCCGAGACTCTGGTCTTCTAGTTTTAACTGCTGGAAAAGGAAATGTTGTCAGAATTGTTCCTCCACTAATCATAACAAAACAAGAGCTTGAGCTTGCTGCTGAAATTCTGCACCAAACTTTGCCCGTTCTTGATGAGAGCAATTAAAACTTTGGGTGATGGGTTTTGCCTTCCGATTTGCAAATTGCCATTTGGTCATTGATTTTCTATAATTGCCACATTGGTTAAGGCTTTGGATAAGCAAGTGTGAACTCTCTTGCTTGAAGTTCTAGCTTATGCTTAGCATCTAAGAATATTGGAGCTAGGTTGTACCATTATTTCTTTAATTTGTCAGATCAGAATGCTTATGTTGGTCCAAGACGCAATAATTCTTTAACGTGATCAGTATTAATCATTTGCATGAACAATATCAATATATTACCTCCAATCCTAAATATATAAATTTACATTTATAGTTATCATTTTTCTTTAAACTAATTTAACATATAAACTAATGGGTCTGTTTGACAATGCGATAGAAAAATACTTATAAGTACTTCCATATAAGTCGAGGTAAATATGTGGAAGAGATTGTTTCATTTTACGGAAAAACACTGTTGAACGTGATTATAACTGTTTATAAACACTTTTGGCAATTTGTCAAACGGTGACACAATAATAAATATTTTGCGGTTGCAAAGCCTTTGTGGCTAGGGTCCAGATCCTCTCGGCGTTTGTTCAGTGTTTTGGTATCTTAGAATCTTGTCCAAGTTGAAAAATTGTTAAATTTAAAGTAGAATTAATGTGTTTTAGAATTTTCCTTAATCTGTGTAAAATATGTGGAAGTAACTTATAAATATGTTCAATGAGTATAGGTAATGTGAGTTTAAACCCTTTGTCATTAACAAAGGCGTGAGTTATAGGGTACACAGATATAATTGGATGCATTGTTTATATCACATGGAATGTTGAATAATTATGTGATTTCTCATCATTTTTTACATGCAATTGATTAACAGATTATAGTATATAAGAATGTATATCAATTTTTTTAATGCAAATGATTTGCAAATTAATTACAAAAGTTTATAAGAATGTAACAGATAATAGTCATTGAACATTTGCTTTGTTTATGAGGGATCGAGCGTAGGTGAATCAAAAGTTCAGAGACTGGGGTCGCATCGAATCATAATTAAGGAAGTGAGATTGAACCGAAACAATTAAAGGATTGGGTTACAACCAAATTAAAAATTGAAGACCAGAAGATTAATTTCCCCTAATGAACTATGGATTGATACATAAAATAATGGTATCTCTAATTTTTATTATTTTTTAAAATAATTTACATGGAACTTATGGATTGATACATAAAATAATGGTATTAATAATATTTTACGGACATTAGATTGTGCCACCTCCAGTCTTTAATAAATATAAGAGGCAATTACCTGGTATATTTATTATTATTTTTCAAATTAATTTACTTACTTCTGAATTGATATATAATTTAATAATATATATAGGTATTTCAAAATATATGTTATTTTGAAAATTTATTTCATTTTATAATCTTCCAAAAAAAAAAATTAAAGTGAAGCTATGTTCAATGATAACTAAAGGAATTCAGTTGTACCTGTCAATTCGTATCTCATTGCAGATGCCCACGCGGAACTTGGATCACAAGATTGGATCTAAAGCATGAGACACAACAAATAGCACCGGAAAAAGAGAGGTAGGACTTGAAGAGAAAATGGGAGTTCTCTACATGCGTAAAGTTATCTGTCTGAATGGGATTTATGCTCTATTTAATATAATAATTCTAATTTTGAAAATATAAATGCCCACTCACCGTTCCCGCGTATGTTCCAATCTAATCTCATTTTATTTGGGGAAATCACAATTTCCTTCCCACAGGTTTCCTTATTTGTGCTTTTACCTCCACAAAGGGGTTTTGGACCTTATCCAACAAGGATGGGCCATTTCCAACAATAACAATAGAGATTTGGGCCCATCCTTTACCTCCATTGGAGAGCACTGAGCAACTTCGAATGGAGCGCTCCATTTGATCGACTCTGTTTTTTTTTTTTAAATTGAGGAAATAATAGAACGGAATGACACTGGTGTTCCAAATGATTAATTTAATAACATTTTTAAATTTCTAAATATAAAAATTAGTTGAAAACTTTTTTTTATCATAAATATAATATCTCAGTTCAATTTATTTCTTAAATTTATATTTTAATTACATATAAAGTAGCAGTTGCATAGTAAACGAGGTTTTAAAGGATACTTTCTAATGTAAGTATTAAATAGGGTATTTTAGCATAACAAATACATATTTTTATAAATAATCGATTTAACTAATTTTTAGTACTAATAAACTAGTTACATAATATTAATAAACTAGTTATATACTTATTACAAACTGAGGGAATATTAGATTATAGAAATTTTTTTTGAAAAATGAGTTATAAGTATTTTTCCCCTTAAAACAGCTGTAAATAAAGGAGCGTCAAGTGAAACTCACGGTAAATATCTAGTGAGATTTATTAAATGTCTATTTTGCAAATGACACTTGGAATAATTTTTTTTTTCATTTCTTCTCCGTTTTTCAGACATATTAACGATCTCAGACTAATCTGGATTGCTAATTGCATGCACCTTGAAGGGTATGATAAATGATAAGGGGATTTAAAGTTTTTCCACATATCCAAACCGGGAATCGAACCCCCGATTTTGATTAATGGAAGATGAGTCATTACCGCTCAACCACACATCCTTGATTTGACACTTAGAATATTTTCAGGAAAATGAGAACATTTTTACAACCCATTTAAGCATTTTAAAAAAAAATTATTTGTCATGTCCTTATAAAATAGTAGAAATTAATTTGCTTAATACTATAATGTTTTTAGCCCTTTAAAGCGTAAACAGATGCACATATAAAACAAATGTTCTATCAGCTTGTTTAATTAGGTGCTCTCTATACGAAATTAAATTAGATAAAAACAAATAATAGGTATACATCAAGGAAAGAGCTGATCTCATTTTACATACTTGATAAAGAAAGCAACCTTTTGTGCTCTTAAAGGGAAATACTGATTGGTGCTTCTCAAGAGTGGAAACAAATCATACTCTTTTACATAAATAAACTAATAAAGCTTTACAGGATATTATTGACTTACTTTCACACCTAAGAAAAATTATCATCTTCACACACGTCCTTATTTAATAACATAACTTAATTACAATTGTTCTTTTGGAGGCCTTCCTCTAATATTTTTTTTAAAAATATAAAATACATTAGAATACTCAATGTACATGAAAGAGTTCACCCTTTTTTTAAAAATAGAGTATTTAGTTCATACAAAATTTAATTCTTCCAAAAATATTTAACGCTAAAATATGCATGTAGTCCTTTAAATTTATATCAATTTCGTTTTGATCCTTTAAATTTAAAAAGTATACCTTTAGTCCTTTCATCTTAATGTCATTAGTTTCTTTTAATGAAAAATATTATCATTTTTCATATAATATACTTAAAATTGGTCATTTTATATAATAATTTTTATATTTTAAAATTTAATCATATTTTATAATCATTTAACCGCATAATTATCGTTTTTACCAGTGGAATCATCATTTTGCATTAAATGAAACTAATTGTGTTGAAATAAAATGATTAAAAAAATAATTTTAAAATTTAAGTGAGCAAATTTAAACTTCTTTTTTTACTAGCAAAAGATACTTTATTCATAGACGAGCAAATTACAAAAGGGAAAATATCATTAAAAGACATTTAAAATTATAAACAGATAAATTAGGGTTTCGGATATCCATAATCACAAATCAAGATGTTGGACCAAACATGAATTTCAAAATGTTAGTGAAAAGACCACGTTCCCCCTAATTAAATATAAGCTTTTCAAAATCAATCTCCATTATTGTCATTCCTATTTCATTTTTGTCAATATAATTCATTTAAATGAGCGATGGAGTTCATTCGAGTGAGCTTTAAAAAATTCAAACTTCATTCTAATGAGTCATAGAGTTATTCTGAATGAGTTTTCAAAACTAATATCTGTTATTGTTCTTCCCTACTCCATTTTTGTCATTCCCCATTCCATTTTTGTCAACGGATTTCATTCAAATGATATTTTAAAAATTTCAAACTTCATTTAAATAAGTCACTGATAAGCTTCAATATTTTTATATATTTTAGTACCTAAACTTAGTCTATTATTATTATTATTAGCTTAACTGGGTTTAATTGGATAATTGATATGTAAAAGGAAAATTATCATTTTTTAGGAGTTTTGAATATCTATTGAATTAAATTATTTTTTTGTTTTGTGCAGATTAAAAAGAAAAGAAAAGAAAGAGGAAGTTCAAATCTCTAATCTTCACATGCACTTGGGCCCCCATTATTTCATGCTTTCACATTATTCAATTATGAGCCAAATCATTCAAATGAAATCACTCACATATTGGGCCAAAAATCATGAATCCATTCTCCAATATCCCAGCAACCTCTCTCCATTTAATTATATACACAACCACCACATTTCCAGCTTTGGATTCACGCACACTACCTTCAATTAAGGGATTCCACCCTTATTTAGTGCCGGTAAAGCAGGCCAGCCCGCGGGTTGCGGGCTGGCCCACTCGGGTTGGAGGGCTAGGCTGGCCAGCCCGCCACCAGCCCGTCAGGTGGCGGGTTGGAAAACCCCAGCCCGCAGCCCGCCATGGCGGGTTGGCAGGCCAGCCCAACCCGCCAGTTTTTTTATTTTTTTTAAGAAAAATTAAAAATTAATTCTTTTTTTCATTTTTTACCTACTTTTTTATAAGATTGTATATTTATGCTATTCTCTTTCAAATTCTATGAATAAGTGTTCAATAATTTCCTAAAAATAAAATTTAATATTACTTTTATCCTTATAAAAAATATTGGGATGGAAAAAGGTAAAAATATATAAGATATAAAATTAAAAAAAATTTAAAAAAAAACGGGCTGGCGTGCTGGCCCGCCAACCCGAGGGCCAGGCGGGGCGGGCTAGATCAGCCCGCCTCCTTGGCGGGCTGCGGGTTGGGCCCGCCAGCCCAATCCGCATTACCGATTCTACCCTTATTCAGGCCCAACCCGCATTACCGGTTCTACCCTTATTCATTCATTATTGGGCCACATGTTCCAGCCCACACACCACAAATCCTCATGCCATTAATCCATTCAAGACGCCGCCTGGATGCAAGAAAGAAAAGAAGGCCACCACTGTTCATTACCTCAAAAAAAAATATAATTCCATTCCATTCAGAGGGGACTTTCAATTCATTAATTAACCGCCTCACTCCAAGTTCGAGGGATTTGATTCATCAATTCCAAGCGGTGGCCACTGATTCATTCACTCATATTTCATCGCCCAGCCGCCACACCTCATTCTCCATTATTCCACAAGCCGCCAGCGCACAGGAGGGGAGATTTCCTTCAATCCCTAATTCTTGGATGCTCGAGCCGCCCCCCACCGATTCCTCTTGTCAGCAAATTCATTAACAGTGCTTCCAGCTTCACTCTTCCATCTTCGTCTGATCGAGCACACACCTCCAGCGACGCCATTAAATTTCACTTCCAGCTGCCCCATTCTCAGCCACACGCACATCCTTCGTCCGTTCGTTTTCCACTAATGATGGCCATGGAATTTCATAGCAACGGTGAAGATGATTTTCCATTCATGAACAGCTAAATTCATCCGTCCGACGGCGATGATGCTAACCGGAGTCTTTGAGCAATTAGGGGTTCTCTAAATTTTAATTTCACTTTCCAATCTTTGTATGTGCAAATTGTAATTCTAGGTTGCTAGAGGTTATGATTTGTATATATGAAAGAGGATTATTATCAGTAAATATAATTTGGATTGTGATTAAACTATAGCTCTATTGTTATTCAATTACTTTCCTTTATTCTTTTGAAATCAATTGATTTTCTAGGGTTCTAGGAATTAATTGGATGTAAAGAGGATCTTTTATAAATCTAACATGAGCTATGCACTAAAAATATTCCTAATTGATTAATTGAGTCTAGGTTTAGATTATTTTAAAATGTTAGAAATATTGATTAGTAAGGGTTCTTACTAGTCCTTGTACTTAGTTAAAAGGAGAACTCAATATTAAAATCGGACAAGGAAGGTTAGTGGATTTAATCACCTAGGACATTCATTTCATAGAATTTAAATACATCCATTTAGTTCATTTAGACAGAAAAAACACACTTTATACTCTTTAGTTAATTTGTTATTTTCGCTAGATTATTTAATAATTCAATTTAGATTCCACGTAAAGATCGACCTAGGTTAGTTGCCGTATATTGCAATTTAGCTTAGTTTAATTTGATAGCCCCACGACAAGGCTTATCAATCACATAATTTATTCGAATGCGATCTCCATTATTGTCATTTCATACTCCTTTTTTGTCATTCCCTATTCTATTTTTGCTTGTAGAGTTCATTCGAAAGAGATTCAAAAATTTCAATACTCTGTAGCTCATTCAAATAAACTTTGTTGACAAAAATGGAATAGGGAATGATAAAAATAAAGTAGGGAATGACACTAATAGAGAAGTAGGTAAAACGCTATGATAAGTTGGCCAATGGTGGGGTGGCATATTGCATCTATTTTTTAAATTTAAGAATTTTACAGGGGTGTTTGTTTCTATCTCTAAAAACTAATTTTTTGTTTTTAAAAACGTGAAAATACAAGACTTTTTTGGGTTTTTGTTTTTAATAACTTGTTTTTTAAAGAAGATTTTTAAAAAAAATAAAAAAAACAAGTTTACTTGTTTTTTGTTTTTGTCTTTACATTTCCTAATTTTCATTTATGAAAATGGAGAATCCATTTATTTTCTATTTGATAGCATTTTTCCATTTAAGAACTTGAATTATCATTGAAATTTTACCTTCGAATCTATATATGTTTATTTTCAAATAAATTTTTTTTATAAACAATCATTCAAACATATTTGTTCACTTTTTTTAAAAAAAATCTTAAAAAAAAGTTTTGAAAACAATAAAACAGAACAAATGAGCCGCTGTTTGTTTTTGTTTTCTCTTTTCATGTTTTTAAAACTGTTTTTAACAAGTTTTAAAAAGAAAAAAAATTGTTTGGATAATTTATTTTGAAAACTTTCACTTGAAAATAAACATACTAAGTGTAATATCCATATTTTTGGTATTAGAAATAAAAGGCTAAACGAATAATTAAAGGGTTAAAGGTCAAATTGAGCACTAGAAATCATAAGGAATAGTGTAGGTGCATGTTAGACAAGTGAGGACGAAATGGTAGCTATGAAGAAATTTCATATAACTAGGGGTATTTTGGTGATTTTAATCAAAATATTAGGAAATTGTCCTGGGCACATAAATGTGGAGAATAATTCCCTCAAGTTATATTTGAGACAGAATTGATATTAAAGAAACATAAAAAACCTCAAAATAAATTTTTAGTAATTATTTAATATTTGCCTAATTAAGGGATATTTGGCCTAATATAATTATTAAAAATATCCAGATGCCTCAACTAATTATTTAAAAGATAGGAAAATATTTCAAAGAGTATGTGAATTTCTAAAACTGGTTTTAGATTCAAGTCAAAAGCAATTTACCTGAACATAAAGAAAAGGACAGCAAACCCCAAAAAAAGGGAAAATAAAAGAAAATTCTGAAATGGCATTTCTGAAAAGAGTTTAAAATGAAGAAAAATTAGAGAATTACCTTTAAATAAAGGGGAATTTATTATGGTATTACACCGGTTAAGTGAACAGAGAATTCCTCAAACGAATTTCCGGAAGAATTTGCTTGGCCTAAAAGTAGAATTTTAATCAAGGAAAGAAAATAATTATTTTAAGAGGCCTAGAAGCTACCACTTGGCATGATCAATATTCAATATGAAAGAGAAAAATGATCTTGTAATTTTGTGATAAAAGAATTGGTAGAAAGTTATTTCATGAGATAAAAAGACTTGTCAATTTTCACAAACAAAAACCAAGAAATGCAAACACAAAAATGAAATAATAATTGAAATTTGTCTTTGGTTTTTAGTCTTTAAAAACCATTTTCTGCTTTTTTTATTTTAAGCAACTTATTTATAGCAAAACAACGAACAAGTTTTATTATTTTATGGTTTTTTTTAAAAAAAAAAGAAAACATTTTTTACAAAGAAACAAAACACCCTAAGTTACAAACAGTTTTTAAAACATGCTCTTAATGAATAAAAATAGCAAAATTTATTGTGAAACTGAGGGTGTAAATATGGTTGTTTTTCACTCACTTTGTTTGCAGTATATTTTAAAATGAACCAAACGAAAAGTATTGATATAGAAAGTTCAACTATTAGGACTTAACAATGTATTCTAATTACAGGAACCAATACGTTTTCCCTTGTTGGGGTGTCGTAGACGAAGTAAGGATGAGGCTAGAAAATACTAGCTCAACAGAAGAATTTAACAATGTATACAAATTTTATCCATGCATTTGTTTTCCTTAATATAGAAGTTATCCATGGAAAACGCAAGCAGTTATGGAAATACATCTTATATATACACACACATACACCTCTTCTTCCCCGTGGCTGCAACAAAGGTTGAGGTTGGAATTCTACAATTACTTTTGTCAGAAATTAGAAATGATCAGTATATCATTCACGCAGATTTTTTCCCTTCTTCTCATAGTCATCTCAGGTACAATTAGAAATAATTATATTTCAAATGTATAGATAGTGAATATGTATGTCTCTATATATCTTTTGGTCACCTTAATCTTTCTGCACTTTGAATGCTTAGAGTTCCTCCTTAATAATGTTTCGTTTCATTTTAACATTATGTTCAATGGTTTTCCACCGAGTTTTCAGTAAAGCCTACCAATGCCTTAATTAAACAATAAGAGGTCATGACTGAAAAGCAAGACCCTAGTTTAAAAAAGGGAGCATGCAAGGAAATTCAAACTTCAAGTGAGGACATATATAGTTGGGAAATGTCCAACTATTTGATTTCTCTCAACAACTTACTCAAATATCAATTCCGTCAACGAATGATGTTCTGCTCATCTATTTAAATTCAATTGGCTTTCAAATTTATAACATAGAAGATAATGTAGGAAAAATATGATTGCGATTATTGATGTGATGGAACATATGCCGATACAAACACTATAGGAAGTATCAAATTTTTCTTATCACAATTTCAGCCAAAAAACCTGAAAGGAGGAATGTTTATGTCCTTTTAAGGCTGTGGGGGAATATTTGTTAACATGAAAAGACTACAATGATGTGTCATCTCATTAATAGTATTAATCCCTTCAGGTTTGAACGTCACAGTCTCAACAGCTCGGTATGCAAAAGGAGAGCAAGAACATGCCCTCAAATTTCTTGGGTTGAGAAAGATCTTTCACAAAGGAGCATATTTAAGCTCTGTTGGCTCTATTGATAGAAGTGTTAGTGTACCATCTTATCCCGACCCATTACACAATGGAGAAGGAACAAAAAGAAGGTCTTCCGCAGAAATTGAGAGAGCAGTCCCCTCTTCTCCAGACCCCATACACAACCCAAAAGGATCAAGCGCACGCTCTTATGCAGAAATTGAGAGACAAGTACCCTCTTCTCCGGACCCAATACACAATAGAAAGGAAACAAACCGACGCTCTTCTGCAGGAATTGAGAGAAAAGTACCCTCTTCTCCCGACCCAATACACAACCCACAAGGAAAAGAAACACGCTCTTTTGCCGAAATTCAGAGAGAAGTACCATCTTATCCCGACCCAATACACAATGGAGAAGGAACAAAAAGACGCTCTTCTGTAGAAATTGAGAGAGAAGTGCCCTCTTCTCCTGATCCGATACACAACACTCAGGGAACGAATACACGATATTCTGATGAAATTGAGAGAGAAGTACCATCTTCTCCTGACCCAATACACAACCCAGAAGGAACGAACACACGCTCCTTTGGAGAAATTGAGCGAGAAGTGCCCTCTTCTTCAAACCCGATGCACAACGCTCAAGGAATGAAGAGACGCTATTCTGCAGAAATTAATAGAGAAGTACCATCTTCACCCGACCTAATACACAACATTGATGGAACAAATGGACACTCCTTTGCTGAAATTGAGAGAGAAGTGCCATCTTCTCCTGACCCCATACACAACCCAAAGGAAACAAACACGCGCTCTTCTGCGGAAATTGAGCGGGAAGTACCCACTTCTCCGGACCCAATACACAATCAGCTATAAGTAATTTGTATGCTTCATATTGTGGTGTGGGAAAATGGGTTTTGGTTTTACTGTTATGAGTTGTTTCTAATATATACCTATTGATTTTATCATAATGTTACCTAAGTACTATCGCTTTTTGTGCGTCTGCCTTGTGCCATAGCTCACGTTGTTTGCTGTGTTTGGTGGAGTATTGAGTTACATATGTGTATGTCTAATATTTAATATTATAATTTTCGATGTCATAATGTTGGGCATTTTCAATGGTTGTCACTTTTTTTAACAGCATTGTTTCTTCAACAACATTTAGATGAGCAAATGTCAAATCAACTTTAACCCATATTGAAGTATTCATTTTGACTTAAAGATGCTCCATAAATTAAAAGTGATACATTTTTTAAAATTATCAGGAGTAGAAATTCTTGTCTGAAATGTTTCAAAAATTTGTCATTTACATAAGCATATTCGCTATGCATGGAAACTGGTAACCCAACACATAATAATAAACAAATCAACTAAGTGTTAGGGATAATTATTGCCTAAGTTACATATATTTTTCGGTTTTCATTTAAAAAATGGAAAAATTGATAGGGCCAGCTTCAATTTGGAAATGGATGCAAGTTATAGTTTTAATCTTCTATCTAATGGACACTAACGAGTCTTTGTTGGAGTATTAAAAGATTTAAGACTTCACTTTCTATGAATACCCTCTAATTTACTACTTTGTTGGGCATTTCCAAATTTTTTGGCTTGCTTTAAAAATTCATAACTCGGATGAGAGAAATTAAATGGGAGTTGTTCAAGCGTGCAATTAAAGATCTCATAGTGCACCAAACTTGCTAAAAATATATCAAGCAAAGCAAATGAAAAGTTATTATATGTCTTAAAGTTTTGTTTGTTATTGTTCTATTAATATTTTACCTGGAATTTTTATATTTTCATCAGTTGTTATAAATAAATTTTATAACCATGATAATTGGACCGAAACAGTTAGGAAATATTTAAGTACCTAAGAGAGATGGAGAAGTAAGATCAAGACTTATGCATAAATGGGCTTCTGTGGTATGAAATGAATCACCAACAAGCATTAGTACTCCCTAAAAAGGAGGTGATTTAGCCGCACCGTCTAATACCAAATGGATCCCTATTTCTTTAATTATTGTATTCTATTATTTTGCTCTTTTTTGTTTCTATTCTTTTCTTCTATGTGAAAAACTAAAAGGGACCTACAGTAGATCTCATCATCTCACATGAATTGCCCCATCTTCATTTTCTTTCCCAGCAATTTCTTCTTTTATTTAAATTTTATAAAAAAATCCAGATGGAGTTGAATGGGATGCATTATTTTGCCGATAGCATTGAGCTTTACATGATAAGGAAAATAATATAAAAAATGAAAAAGTAAGAAACTAAGTCATAGAAAAGTAAAAAATTTAGGGATTGAGTCAAAAGTTAATGGAATTTTCCCTTT